>JACCGJ010011120.1:0-148252 GCA_013407085.1 Atriophallophorus winterbourni | reverse complement strand
CTCCTGGCTGCTGAACGCAGATTCACGACCCGGCGTGCAACTTTGCAAGAACAACAGAGTTCTGACTATCGTTGCAAGCGCTGCGGGAGAGATTGTTCCTCCCGAATCGGACTGTTTAGTCATTCAAAAAGTTGCAAAACTTGAAATTCATGCGATGTGATGTACATCCATGGTCGACATCGACCGACGGAGGCCAATATCACATCCATCAAGAAGTGATTTTCAACCGATGCGATATTCTAAATTATTTTAATCGATTTCACCTCACCTACTCGATAAATTGACCGAGAATTTTGCAATCGTGTTAAAATTCTGAGTATCAAATTGAACTAGAAACCGTGGTTTGTTGTACGAACTCAATTTAACAGTGGATTTACACTAGATCTATTCGAACTGACATTTTTAGATTTTCGTGAGGTTTAATAATTCACCAGCTTTTGTCTAGTTTGATTCCGAGGTATTTTTTAAAGGTCATCAGAGCTTCTCTACCAGGAGCGTGGTTATAAAAATATTGTGCCAATGAATATTACACATCGAAAGCATGCCATAGAGCAGTTCAGGTTGCTGAGCGCTCTCTTTCATTTTCTGTATTCAACTGCAAATTCAACGCCGTCAGAGTGACTACACTCAAGATTAAACAACGCTGCATTGGATTGATTATTACCGAGGTCGACCTGAGAATCCGAATCCTTCCTTACCAAATACTTTAATGTAAATCGCTAAAATACCTCTAAGATTTCATGATATTCTGCAATGTAAACGTTTCGAACTTTGACCGTGACTCAATATGCTTTCAGACGAATTTAGAGTAGAAAAAATCAAAAGGCTATGCTCAACAACGGATCCATAATCCACCGACATATTTTAGTTTAATCAGGCTTGGATTTGAAATTACTTAATGAAATTTAATAGAATCTTTACTGTTATTTTTTCACTGTCATTCAAAGAATATCTACCGGGTTTCTGTTTCGTTTATTGTTCACCAAAAGTCGATGTAGTACCCACTCAAATGCATTTTGAATTAGCGGTTATGAACATTACTTCTCCTTTGAGCAATACGAAAAGGTTAATGTAAGAAGATATTTTAGTCAAATTAAAAATGAACAGCTTTGTAGTAAACCAGCAATCTAATCATGGATGAGGCATCTGAGGAAAATGTTCAACTCACTGCTAATCCTGGCAAGAAACAGGTAAGATATTCAGATGTCAGTCTGAAAGTGAATAATTATTAACCATCAATAAAGGTACAGTTTAAAAATTGTCAAAGATTAAACGTGGATGGTGAATAAAACAATTTGCATCTTTTCCAGTGTTTTAAATCTCTCAGAAACTAATCTTACGGTCTCTACCAGACATCAAACATCCAGAAGCCAGTTGTGGTGTGTAATGTATTGGGGCACTTTAAACACTGCTCCCATTTACGAAGCATCCCTATAACGACAGCGCCACCTGCGGTGGCTGGGTCATGGCTACAGAATGGAAAATTGTCGTATTCCAAAAGATCTGCTCTATGATGAGTTGCAATTAGGAAGTCAACCTTTGGGCAGACCGCACTTGCGGTACAAAGACGATTGCAAAAGAGATATGAAAGCTCTTGGCATTGACCACGCGATTTGGGAAGAACTTGCTCTTGACCGCTCACATTGGAGGCACTGTGTAAAGCGTCTTCTGCAAGCTGGGGAGGAGCAGATACAGCTCTTGGCTGCTGAACGCAGATCACGTCACCGGCGTGCAACTGACGCCCTACAAACGAGTTCTGACCATCGTTCCAAGTTCTGTGGGAGACATTGTTCCTTCCGACTCTGACTGATTAGTCACTCAAAATGCTATAGAACATGAAAATTCATGCGAATGTGATTTACATCCATGGTCGACATCGACCGACGGAGGCTAACAACAACAACAATTATTGTAGATACATTCAGCGAACAAACAATTCAAACATATAATATATCGATTTCAAATGGAAATCTATGGGGTGGTTGATAAATAAATATAAAACTTACGAGGATATAAGCGGGTCTTGTTGAAGGCCAATCAAAATTGGCACAATGTTCAAATGTAGACAAGCGAGCAGTGAGAATATGACCATAATCACACAGATGGCTGTAACGCATTAAACTGAGAGTTGAATCGTACCTCTTTGAAGGAATATGCCCAGCATTTTCCGATTTTTGCTTCCATAAGTCTGAAACAAAAAGATATCATTGATTTGCATATGGCGCGATAAGAACAGACTGTGTTATGCATAAATTGTATTGCAGCTATTCAATAAACATGGTATAAATATGACCATGAGAGATATTTAATCAATCTGTTTTGACCGGTCATAAAACAATCCTACAGAAAAACTTTTATGCTTATTGCAGATATTTTGCTCTGTTATTTTAATAAAAATATCAAGCTCTCTGGGTGGTATCATGAACTGCACACTACCCACTTATCGGACGAAATCTACCTTGATACTGGGACGGTTTATCGATATCTTTCACATGGTGGCCTGAAGGTTAACGTAGAACAGCACAACGATTTAATTGATGTTCATCAAGCGTTTTAACTGTCAGTCGGTAAATAAAATGAAACGTTGCTGATTGAAACATTGACATAGGAATACGCGAAATACAACCTCAGGTAAGTCAAAAAGTTAGGTTCAGAAATGGATTGAAATTCCGCGCTGAGTTTAAGCACGGGTTCACGGTGCATTGATCAGCACAGACATCGACGTTCCACTGTATGCCGTGTAAGATCACAAGGAGATTCAGGAAGATTTATTTCATATAAATGACGCCTTAAAGCCTAGTTTGTGATTAAAGGGCAAAGAATCATTCCCCTTTTATTGAAAGTGATTCGGGTTCGTGGTCTGTTACCAGAAATTCTATTCGAAGATCAATCACCGACCGTACGTAGCACTCATGATATAAACAATATATTCAGCTGGATGATTTGATTTGTAATTAGATGAGATTTAGCAAAGCGTCTCGATGGTAAAAATTAATTTGTAAATTTCTAATCTATTACTTACAATAGAGTAATACGAAAATTTTGGAGAGAGTGAAGGAAAATAAAGTAGGCTGACCTGAGAGAAAATCGTATCAAACGCACTGGAGAAACCTGTGTCGATGCAGAGACCCAAAACGTTGATCAGCTGAGAAAAGTGATATTGAAAGAAAAAGTATAGCAAATTTATCAATCAGTTTGAAAGAATTTTTTTAAAAATCAAATAACGTACATGGATTGGAAAAAAGTAAGTTTATGATTAGAAAAAAATTAAGACAATTGTTGAATATCTTAACACAACTGACGATGATTTGCAAACTGAGACATTCGGTAAATAAATCAGTCCCATCCTTTGTAGAGATGCGCTGTTCTTTCTAGTCAGATAAACTGAGCAAGCTCAACTATAGTGAGCATCAAACGAACAAGGATAATTTTGAAGTGATTTATGACCCACACTTCTTTTAACGAGACACTGACTGTGCGATGGTGACCATAAAACTGGAAGTAGAGGGAAAAACGTATCCTGAAATGCGACTAAACAGTGTAGAAAGATTCGAAAATGAATCACTTGATGAATATTCGTTTAATTTAGTTTTAAAAACGTGCGCTTTATAGAACTAGACACGGACCTAATAAAAATGCTCACACACTGTTCATGCAGCAACAAGGTACCACCAGTGTATAATCATCGGTGCGGAACTACATGTATATCTTAGCATAAAAATCTCTTGTCAGGGATGGCTGGTCATACAAGCATAACTTGTACAAGACCGGAAGGTCCCCCAAAATCGTCGAATAGAAATGTCAAAAAAATTCACTTGAGTTATTTTTATATTGGTCTTGCTTTGTATCCTATCTGGAGGAGCCAATAAATCAACAATCCCGAAAATTTATACACACCGAAACTACTTATAAAAAAAGCTCATATCTTGGCATATCGAGTCGTCGTGATGCATAATTGTACTTGAAACACATTCGGTAATCATAAAGACTGTCTAGTATGGTGATCTGTTCCCAGCGTCGAAATATTCATCCAAAAATTGGACACGTATTTGTTATATAAAGAGTTGACTACACACGTGTATTGACTCCTGGAAAGTATTTCAATGGACTCTACGTGACATTACATGATTGTGTTATTTCTTTTTCAGGAACGAATATGTGCTATGCCAAGATAATTGTGAAGCCACGTGCTTTTTGTGACCATTAATTCTTGAATCTTGCATCTTGAACTGGTTTTAAAACCGAGAAACCGTTGTGTTGATCACAAGCTCTCTTCCTCATGAATATACCATTTAAATATTCTTAAAACAACATTTTCCTTCTTCACTCCAATTATAAATGCTATCGTTGATGAGAGTTCTCACCCACGCATCTGGATCTCCTCACAAGTCAAGCTTCTTCAAAGGTTCGATCAAATTACATAATATTACCTTACAGACAGTCTTCATATTGGAGGTCCTTTATCTCATGTGTGTCAAGATACCTTTGTGTAAAGGAACCGCTTATTGATTGATTACGGTCAAAGTTATCTCATTGTTATTATGTATACATTTTCTTCGAATATTTTATGCGTGATGTCTACCGAATTCCTCGTGGGATTTTATTATTAGTCTAAAGCTGACATTTCTAAAATTTTCGAATAAAGCTTTGTCCTTCTTTCTTCATTCTTAACACCGTGACAACCTATTCACACTGTGTAATACGAGCTGCTTATTCTAAATAATTAAACACAATTTACCATCTACTAAGCTATACAGTTGATGGACAGTTTATGTTAGGTGAACATCTTCAATTCGAAGAATATTCCGTTTCCGGGAAAATGATTTATTCACAAATTGTTGTGAACCCTAACCACAGCACAATTCGATTCTCCAACAACATTTTCCACCAATCGTAGATTTTTCGAGGATTTTGAAAACTGTCGGCTCGAATGGGCCAATAAGTACCCTTAGATAACATCTCTCAGCTTATGCAAACCCACCAATCACAATAGGAAATTCGACATGCGGCAATTCATTAACCATAATACACACATTGAGAAGATCAACAAATAACATTTCTGGATCTTTTAAATCAATATGTATCTTCAAGGCCACGGATACTGGCTTCACTGTACTGTGATTTCCACTACAGTATTACGCATGCCGGTGAGAGATACAAAGCTGTAGAGACCGCAAACGGTTGAATGTAGGTGATTCAATGCTTGACCATCCGATACCATGGTTCGAGTAAGACAAACAATCGTTCCCTTGAATGAAGTTATTGAAAGCGGCATTTTCGAGGCATCATTTGCAATGCGTCCCCACAGCGGGTAATGTTGTGATTGAATGAGCATTGTATAGATTAAATTGTGAAGGTGCGAAGTGCATTAGCGATGAGTGCCAACCACGTGCTAACCATAATATGCAGAGAACTACCTTCCGACACAACACAAGCACAAGAGGCGCCGAAAAGACCAATGACGTCAAACGCGAACCCGTACTAGTATTGCATTTGAACGATTCAAGCGACAACATCTTCGAAAGCAAGATTAGAAGGACAACGTCAGCCGTTGTTGGACAATATGCCATTTGTCAATGTCGGTCAAACGAACCCTACGTGATGAGGCCTTAAATCGTACCCCGTTGACACGAAGTCGATTGAAAAACCAGATCGAAGTAGTAACCGCGAAAGACACGCTTGAGGTCAGTTTTGTGTTTACTCGAATTGCTTATCTATGATAGGCCTGTGTATTTTTATTTGTCTTGTGCGTATTAAAAACCGTTGACCAATTGGCGTTCTCCTGTGGTGTGGGTGAACGTATTCAACGTTGGAGTGGTTGACCTAGGGAATAAATCGAGACAATCGATCTTTGTGCATGTGAAACGCGGGGGCTGATGCGATTGATGTTGCCGCGTGTGTCCTTAATCATGTGCACATAACGTAATGGAATTTAGAACAGAAAACGTGACTTGACCTCGAATGACTTCCGGCCTCCCCCATCTCATATAAATACTGAATCATCGACAAAATTGCCCCCGGTTACGCGATTTACTCACCGTATTTGCAAGGGAAGAGGCGTCTAGTTCTTCTCGACTCAGATGGCCACACACCATGATGCTTATTGTCGGATTGATGTAGCGCAAAAGTTGTGTCATCATCTAAAATATGAGATAGTGATTTAGCTGGGTCACGTTTATCGTTTAATCTGGATTTGAAATGTCTCATTATCCATTCAATGACATGGTCAATGTTAGTATACGTAACAAAATGCTGAAACAAGGAATGCATGTTAGACAATTAGGAAACAAGAAGTTCATTGTTACGTGCAAAATGGCTCCGAAACTAGGGTATTCATTGTAAAACGTATCATAAAGCCCTGATCTTGTTATTTGTCTCACTTGGACGATGTCAACCAAGGATGGCATCCAAATCATAGGTTCACATTACATTTCAAAAATTAAACGTAACTGTAGAAAATGATTTGAGAGAGAAAAATTCTTTCAAATCGATTGGAATATATCTGGGACATATCGTGTATTCATTATGCAAGTAAATTTGTGCTGAATCGGTTAAAGCAATTTACGGGTAACGTTCCACTTCTGACACAGTAACTTCGCAAGACCAAGGGTAATAACCGGACAGGGAACATGACTAAGTAGAAGTCAACCCACTACCCCTGTTTCTACCTCACCGCAAAGCAGCCTACTGTACTCTTACAGTGTGTTGCGTCACGTAAGCATGACAACGATTAGTGGTCGATTAGCCTATTACGGTGTGTATGCACATCAATCTAATACACGTAAACACAGTCAAGATCGGTTGACACTGTGACCCACCTGCATAAAAGTACATAACTAATGGGGCTATGGGTAAACAATTCTTGACGAAAAAGAAAAATCTAATTAACTAGTAGGTATAAGATGAACAACAACTATTTACGTTCACATCAGTGCTGAGCGCCAGATTGTGGATATTTCTGCCCCGTCCATCTTATTGACCACCAGTCGACCTGCCTTGTCAATTTCTAATGCCTCCGCGCGTAGGCGTTAGCCATACTGTTTATTACCGCGTCTCAATATTTCCACATAGTCTAGATCGACGCTGTGGCCCGTATCTAGAACGTGGTCGGCCTAGGCTGAATAATGAATAAAGGATTGATATTCCCTGGCATCTCGCTGGTGTCCTTTGACACGCTTTCGGTGTTCTTCGATTCTAGGATGAAGTTCCCTTGAAGTATGCCCTATGTAAACACCCGAACAGTCTAACCTTCACAGCGATATAATTTATCCTAATGTTAAACTTATGATCAAAAGAAGAATGACCACTTAATTAACATGAGAAATTTCGATTTGTCAATCACATTCTAATTAAGTCATGTGCAAAAGTGATTAAGTAATTTAAATCCTCTGATTGATGTAGAAATTTAAATTTACTGATATTCACCCGTGCAGAGGAGGAACCATGAGCCTACTGATCACGGGCTACTCGACAATCGATTGGGCCGCACCCATGATCTGCACATGATCACGATCTGATTGTGGTGTGGTGAAGCCTCAGACCCCCGATTATGACGTTTGACATTTCGTCATTGCTCGTAATAATTTAGTAACTACTTTTATAGAACTGAATTTTGCGTGATATAGTCGCTTGCTAATCTCGAGTCACATAGGAAGCTGGTTACCGGAGTTTAATATGTTTTCAACTATAATTGTTTGCCAATCAGGGAATATCTTCTCAGAGTTGTCTTCTGATATACAGTGGGTGAATTGGTTTAATGTATTTTGATTTTAATTCTTGTTTAACACTCTTGTATGTGATGTTTTAACCATCAACCTGTTGGTAAGAAGATATCGGTGTCTTAGTTAAAAGGTCTTCAAAAACAATCTACGGCAAGAGGTCGTTGATTAATGTACTACTTTCGAATCATTTTTGATCGTTCTCAGTCATCCTCAATCGTCGTCCTACGATGGAGTAAGCGATATAGGTCTGGCTGCACGGCTGTGAAAAGATATGGCCCTTTTCGATAAAATTTATCTTAAAGCGATAAAGTTAGTGATGGGTCTTCGCAATGTTCTGTACACCTAAATTTTGCGACGTTTGGCTTTATGTGGCCTTAACTAAACTAGGATACGGCGCGATGTTGTCTTTTCTATGGAATTGTGTTTACCGAAGGACACATGTAAGAATGTGACAGGCTGGTATAAGCGCAAATGGTAGTGGTTATTAGTATGAAACTTGATTAATCTTAAGTAGTTCTCCTAATCAACCAATTTGAATTTAGGCTCATTATATAAGTTATAAACTCAAAATGTTTTACGCTTACCGTGGGTAATGCCAACATGGCCAAGCTACGTAACTCCGATTTCTTACGAGCCCATGACGACTGATTTGTTTCGCTGAAAATATAAAAATGTAAACCCATATACGTAAGCTGTCCATTCAATTGTTTATGACTATTTAAAACGATAATTGCTCTATTCTTAGTACGTTTTAAAATTTTGATACTGGTTTTGGATCGTGTATTCTCAGAGAGTTAAGAATGGATAACATCGCTATTTAGCATGTATGCACAATACTGTGTAACTGAAACGAATCTACTAGTGACTACGTTCTTTCGTGTGCTTTGTGGTCCTCAGAGGGCAAAATTAATTTTATACGTTACCACTACCGCTTTCATAAATTTAGCTTTAAATTTAGAAATATATTATTTAAATAGCTAAAGATAAGGGAATTTTGATGTCGTCACAATGGTGTATTTTAATGTGGGGCTTTGAATTATTTTTTAGTATCAATGGATTAAAATTTTAAGTTTATCAGAAAATGGGGAGTGTGTTTAGACTCGCCTTATTTTCTGTAACCCAATCGCGATATGATACCATAATGCACAGTGTATCGTTGAGGTACTAATACTGCAACGTAATGTGAAAAGTTGGTATGGGTAGCGATAATCGAACATCTTGATATGTCATTGATATTATCATTTCTCACAATACCATATATTTACAGGTAACGGTTGAAAACCTGGCAGAAATAATAGATTTATTTTAAAATGCAAAAGCTATGTATTAACATAGAAAATGCTCGAAATTTCAGCTTATGATCAATGGTAAAGAACACAACAGATTCTGTATAAATGTCACATAAAATATTCGCCGAAAATTAAACATAATATCGAGGAGATAACTTTGACCTTAATTACTTAATAAACGTGAACATTCACATAAAGCTTACTTTCCTTTTTCGAACAAGTTTACTTGAAGGAGCAATATAACTAATTCCTGGTTCGAAACATGCAACACTGTTCATATCCAGCTTACTTTACTTCAGTCTAGACCAATTTATATGATTCTACTGTGAGCACTAAAGGCTAGCTGGGCTATCCTTTCATGTACACTTATTTCTCGTAGTATTGTGATGTTTATCCCTCGACACATAGAATACACAATAAATTGTTGAAATAATAATATCGCGTATGGGGTTTTGGAAACTGTAATTTGAGTTCGAATGAGCATTCTTCGGTACCAACATTCGGTATTTTGTTGGCTCCGATTGATTTCGGTGTAGTATTTAATTTAAAACGATTTTGTTATTATGCGCATTGTTGTAAGCTTAATTGTAACGAGTCTAATGGCACAATTGAATATGGACATGTGAACAACTGCGTAATTGTCTGGATGGCATTTGGTTCGAAATCGCGAATTGTTCCAACGTAATTCTTATACGACGTTATCATTGAAAGCCACTGTTGAACGGCTTGGCATAGCCAACTATGGAATGACCACTCAGTGATGTGCAAGGGCAGTAGGTGGGAGCACTTCGACAGCTAGTCCAATCAACGGGTGAATTGATCAGTCAACGGTTGGTTGTTCAAATTGTGTTTGGAGCGTTTGTGCCAACTAATTTTCGATATAATGAGTTTGAAAATAGCATTAATATGGAAGGCAGAGACTGAACTTTTGATAAGCTGTAATTACACACTCGAAATCACCGCTTGAACATATTTGCAAATACCTTGGGCCATGCATACTGGAAGCCAGTCCCCATTGGAGTATTGACTTTCGCCGACATTTTTATCCCATACGTGTTTGTTCTCTTTTGAATGCGCTCCCCGAAGCTATTGTTATCGCTCTCAGCATCAAGACATTTATTTAAAAATCGGACACATTTGTTGTACAACAAATTGACTGCGTCCGTGTATTGACTCACGCTGTGTATGCAACTAGACTATGCGTCGCATTACATGAGTGTGGTTTATTTGTTTTTGATGTATGAATATTTTATAAGCCATGGTAATGATAAAGCTAAACGCTTTTGGCTATCATAAATGCTTGAATCTTGAATCGGTGGATTAAGTTTAAGAGGTTTAAAACCAGATTAGGAAAATTTGCGTAGTGTTTGGGGACAGCGGTATATACTTCATGCATATTTTGTTTTGTACAGCTCATAAACAAAAGCATAAAATTAATTAGGCAAAGAGAGAAGAATCATTTCACGTTCAAAAGCAAATTGCGCTTGTATGCCACTATTGGATAAGGTTGATACGACCAGCATATTTGCCATTCTTGCACAGTTTCCAGCGCATGCGGATCCTGATCCCACTGTCCCTATCTGATGAGTGCAAACAGCACGAATCCAGTCGTGCGTCTAATGAATGCAAATGAGCATTTTTT
The DNA here is from genome assembly GCA_013407085.1 of Atriophallophorus winterbourni. Classification (NCBI taxonomy): domain Eukaryota; kingdom Metazoa; phylum Platyhelminthes; class Trematoda; order Plagiorchiida; family Microphallidae; genus Atriophallophorus; species Atriophallophorus winterbourni. Next base: position 137,600 of record JACCGJ010011120.1, on the reverse strand, counting down.
AGTTAAAAATCATTTTCACAAAACAAACCCTTTCATGAGGTAATTTTATCTTAAGTTATTGGAAACAAGTGCTGTTGGATGGAGTTATGTTAAATTACCTGGAATCAACGTAGTATTCTTGCGAGGTATTGGGGAATTTGTGGTAAAGCAAGAAATCGCATGACAAAAATGCGACATAATGAGGACAAAATATATGGAACTGGTTACTCATAGCAATTGATCATGGAGCAGCAATAGGCGAAGAATCGAAGAGACCTGATGTCACGCTGGAATTGTTTCTAAACTTTCAACCAGATGGAAATAACGACCTCGTTTCTGATGATTAACGAACTAAACTCTGAGCAACGAAAGTTACCGTTTCAAAATATTTCTATTATATATATATATATATATTGTATGGTATATATAATACATTTTGTGTACTACTGGATAAAGCCTAAACCAAAGGCGTTGATTTTTACAAAGCTACTATTTTTCTGCGAAGTTGTCGCACGTATAATGTTCATTTGCATACAAGTCTCACGGTGTCTATCATCATCATCATAATAATCATCGTGAAGCACGTGTCTGGATTCAAGAATTCAAGGATTTATGGTTAAAAAAGTTAATACTTTACTTTGTCTGGAGACAGACAAAGGGCCGAGCAACACGAAGCAGCAAAAGTAGATAAGCAAATGCGTTTAAGCACAAAGTTGACAAGTGGAATATGCAAATGCACAAAATGCAGCTTGTTTTTTGCAGTTTCACTGCATGCAATTTCGTTAGTTTTTAATTTTCATAACATAAAATACACTGATAAAGGATTAAAATTTATGACACATAATAAACTACACTGGCGCCACCTGACTCCGGTTTGCAGCCGTATCACGTAAGGTTTCCAACCAACTATTTGGGTCTTTTAGTTCCCACCAAAGCAAACGAATACTCTCTAATGAGCCCAGCAGTAGGTGAGTTCCTTGATTCCAACGCGGTATGTTATGGATTGGTCACCCTCCCAACCTTTACCAGGCTCTTCGAATAAGACGCGGTATAGTAAGCGGTGATGAGGCGTTCTTAAATCGTGTCCCAAACATCGCAATGAAGAAGCATCAGCATTTCACTCAGCGCGTGACCTATCGGTATTTACCCCCGGTTGCAGACGTCATATATTTGTACCGCAATGCTGCCACCTTATTCGAGCAATACTATGCAGGCAACGGGTGTCAAAAAAGAAAGCTGACGGTCATATTCCACTAGGATAGACCAGTTTTCGCAGCCATAAAGTATTGTAGCAATCGCCACTGCGTTGTATGCACGGCTTTTAGTATGGGGTGATCATTGCGTCAACGCCATACATGGTAAAAATTAACTAATACTACACCCGCTTTGAGTCCTCGGCACACTGGTGCCTCCATGGCGCGAAATTAATATTCATTTACTACACGACTAAAAATTTCAGTTTCTGCTTGAACAATGGCTTTCGAAAACACATCAAAAATAGCATGTACACTCCATCAAGGTCCATAAGACCGATGTGTATTTCAGGTTTCATCAGTATAATATGATACACTTTTTATCACATCGCCAACTAGACAGGTTACTTAGCTCTGGCAGAAAGTTTCAGAATAACGCAGACGCCCATTTTACATATACGTATAGTATGTAATGTGGGTTAATAACAATTTATCGAAAAATGCGTCTGTCGTTGGACTGAAAACATTGATCTCTCGGAAGGAGAACATGATATCCACCACAGAATCGTGACATCAAGGCCCGATGAACATAACCTCGTTATTTTCGCCTGAAGCAAAGCATTAGTACGAACTCAATGGTGTAGTGTATTTTGATCAAACACTAATACGTTAGGTAATTTAAAATAAAGAATTCAAAAGCGTTATTGGGAAATATCCGAAATTCGAGCTCTGCATTAAATTTTTATACAAAGAAACACGGATCTCAATCACAAAATATCAACGAGATAGATTTCTCAAATGTCCAATGACCACATACTTTTGACAGAGATATCCTGAAGTGAAATGGATTACTGAACGATCCTTTCTGATAAATCAGAATGTGGCTCCTCTAATCTAATTTAGCAGTGCGATTACGAGATTGTATTGATTGTGGATTAATTCGCAAATTGCATATACCCTTGAATCTAACCGTTCAACCAATTCTGCGTGGCAGAGCGAATATCAGCACAAACCAGACGAACAATGTTTATTTCACCTTATTTGTTGCTTCCATGGTGAGCCAAGCGGTGAAATAAAATATAGCGCAGTTCGATATTGGATTGTAATTGTTTTTGAATGTTGAACGGTACAATTCTGTAACACTTGTTGTGGCATGGATTGCGAAACCATTTTACTTGCATGCAAACGTTTAGTCGTTTCAGCAATCGATTGGAATATGTTTGGGACCGATCGTGTATTCATAATGCAAAGAAATTTGAGTGCAATCTGTTAGAGTAGTTTTTGGGTAGCGTTTCACTTCTGACACAGAAGCTTCGTCAGACCAAGGGTGATAGTCAGGACAGGGAACATGATTAAGTAGCAGTCAACCCCCCACCACTGATTTGACCTTACCGCTAAACAGCGGTGTTCACTTGTATTAGATTGACGTGGATACACACTAGGGGGAAATCAATCACTGATCCCGGTCATTCCCACGAAACGTGACACAGCGTAGGCGTACTGTAGTGCGTTTAGTCGTTTCGTTAGCAAAATCCAAGTAATGGTCACTCGGACCGAATTTCAAAATGCTAAATTAACGCGGAAGGTTCGCTTCGTTATATTTTCTCCGACTAATTATACAATTAATTGAATATTTTAGTTCTCGCAAAGAATAAAAATTGATTTTAGTAAATTATATGCCCGAGAATGGACCGTATGGACTGTATCCCTATAAGCCAATCTATAATACTTTGAGTTTGAATCGATATAAGTAAGGCTTTCTGAATCTAAAGTTGCTCTCTGTGTCAGTTAAAGGCCAGCAATCTGAGACTGGTAGTCGTCTGTAAGTAAAGGATTCGGACGAAATCTCGATGTTATTTCGAGTGTACAATTACAAATCCTTCATTCAAGAAAATCCAGAATGGTTGCACGTCTCAGAAACATTTAGGGTCCAAATGTAACGTACAAGGGGCTGGGAAAAGGGTGAATAATAGCTAAGGTGAACCACACTATTTACACTCCTCATGATCTCATGACCTGAACACAGAGGATAACTACATGCTGTTATTTCCCAGTTGTTCATGGTGTTTCTTCGATATTAATTTGCTTTGTGTTGGCATGTGAAATTTATGGGGAATAGCTCATAATTTTGACGAGTGATAATTATAAGCACCAACTTATCTAGCGAAAAAAGGTTAAGATGCACGCAAGAACATTTTCAATTATTGATGTTCGCCGAGCTTGCGTCGTAGTTGGTGAACGACTAGATTTCATCTAGTATGGGCATTCTATTCCTGGGTTTACAGTAGTTTCACAGAGTTCTAAAATATAGAGCGATTTTTAAGACGTGATAAGATGGATATTATTCTTTTACTTTAAAGCGTGCAGCGTACAACCAGTTCAGTTGCGATGACCAAGCCTGATATGTTATTAGGCGTTGGAATCCCAGCCATTAATATGGAAACGAGGAACGCGTTGAAGTGCGAAGAAAGGATTCAAATGTCCTTGATGGAGAAAAATGGCTTGATTGAGTAGGATTTTGATTGCTTTCAACAACAGAATAAAGGTAAACAAGGTTATACTTGAATGCCACTGTTACATAGGGTTCGTACAACGAACCATGATGTTCAAACACAGAATAACATAGTGATTCGTGGTAAAGCACTCAAAGCGCTTATGGATGACCAAAGTGATGTGTTGTAATTTTGGCGGATGTCAGAATAGAGTTAATTATATATGAATTCATGCAATATAGCGCAATCAATTACCCATTCCGTATATCAGAGTTAGGTTGGATAAATGTTTGAACACTTATTCTATTGTTACAACGCCCTTGAATGAAAGTTTGGTCATATAGTCAAGGCGTTTTTAAGTGTACTACATGCTAAAACGAACCTGTATATTGGGCAACGAAGAGTTCGAAAACAACGAGCTAGGAGAATTAATTATGAAGTTTTGAAAAGACTAAAGAAACTCTGATTCGAATCGAAGTTCATAGTTACGAAGTAAATGCCAATCGAATGCTCGAATTACGGGAAAACTATTTTACGCTGAATTTTCATCCCCTGCTTGTTGATTTCAAATTATTAACTCCAAACATTTACCTTATACCAGTTATCCAAACAAAAATTCACTATTTTTAAATGTGATCGCTGATTTAAAAAATATGAACCCGAACTTTGAAAATCTTCCATTTGAACCTCACTTTCACTGTAGAATAGGATAGAAATTGATGCATGGTAGCCTTTTCTCTTAAATAACTTGGGTCGCTGAAATTTTTTCCGTTAAATCAACAAATCATAAAAATCAGGATGTTAAAGCCAAGGATAGCTTACCGTTCATCCTTCATACCATTCAAGATGCGAGTATGAATAACCCTGAAAAGTTCAATTGCTATCTGTTAACCGATTAACTCAAGCTACAGTATACCGCACATTTTAGTGTGCAACCGAGGCGCTGCTCCATTCTGATTGGCTGAGTTTGAAACGACCTTGAGCACGCATTGGATACGGGTGTGCTGTTCGAACTAGCAATAACTATTCGATTATCGCAATTTACGTCAATTGTTTGATGAGAGGTTATACGGTGATAAATAAAACCGAGTTTCAATTTAGGTGTCGATAATCCAATACCCGCATGGGCCCTATATCAACTGTTTCATTAAACATTCCAACTGTTTTTTGCAATGACAACTCACAGGTTAATAAAGCTGTTTTCCCCATATGCCCCAATAAGCTTAGTGGGATCAGAGTTACATATGTCGCCACCGTAACTTATAATTTTGATGTAAAATTTAGTTAATAGCTGATACTTCTAGCCTCTCGCATCATGAGCCTTATGCAAACTTTCAAGTGGGATCAGCCAAAAGTATCCCACTCAATTTCCGAGGTTGCCTTAAATAATTAAGGCGTGAGAGCTCGCACTGGTGCTTTCTGAAGAAGAGACTGGCTATAACAGTCATATATGTCTCGCCTCTATACTCCACTATGACTCTGTATATACAGACTAGATATCATTTAAAACCTGAAATATATGTTTGATGGCAGTGAAGGTAATAACGCAAACAATCGCCTCTAATATATTACTTACAAGTAGTTGGTTAGGCATAGGCTGTGAATCTAACACAAGTTGAATAACCATACGGGTATTTACAAAGAATGCATCGCAATATTTTGTGTTATGAAAGACTAATAAAAAGCGGGGTTGAAAATTTTGTACTAATAATCAGCAACACGAGTGTACTCGAATTAAAGACGACGCCTGGGCGACTTTGTTAAGCCTTCAGAGTTCTTTTCAGTGACAATCGCTCAGCTCATTGAGCGCCATGAAAGCACGCAAAATTCCCCTCTTTGCACTTGTATCACACATTCCATGCAAAGAAAAATTTTTTTCGAAATTTCCGGTCCAAATCGCTGAATTAATCGGTAGATATTTAGTAAAGATATAAACCGTATTTGTTTAGGAGTTAATTCTGATCTCAAACGTTCGATAAAATTTAATGTCGACAAAGAGATAAATGAATGCTTACATAGATATTAGGAGGGGGGAAATGTTGATAGAGTATTGAATAAAGATCAGTATTAAACTGAACGGTAATAAAGTGGGCATGATTTGTGCTCAAGAACTATATGGTTCACAGGAAAAAACTACCGTTTCAAAAGCAATTTATAAAATATTTTTTAAAAAACTAGAACGAGACTGTGATACGATATCGGATGAATACAAAAGAGTGAAGCTGCCAGTCAACGGTAAAATGTGATTTGATAAAGTGAAATCTCAACGCCGAAATAAAGGTAACGAAAGCGTGAAACTAATGATAGTACAATTAATAAGCATGATATTGATTTGAAACTATACTGGATAAAAAAGTAGGTGGTTCCTTCTCTTTTCGTGCAACCGCTAAACATTCAAAGAAGATAGGCAAAAAACGTCGATCGACAACCAAGCTATGGCAACACTCAGGACTTACACGTCTTAGATTTAAGTACATTTAGCTAAAGTGTACCTATGTATAAGGTCTTGAAAATATTTTCGTGTCTAAGAGGTTTTCATCTTAAAATATGTAGAGCCTATTAGCCGAATAATAGGCGTTATAGCGGTGATGTAAAAACGGTTTGTTTGCGTATCTGCCATATTGTATGCCACACTTATAGCAACCAGACTTATAAAGCGCAAAAACCGACGCACGTCCAAAATAATTTGCTGGAATAATTTTTTAGGCGGATTGAATACGACCTTGGAGAATAAACAAGGTCACTGACCCGAGATTCAGAAAAATTGCATCAGAATGGTTCGGCGGGGGCAAATGCCTGGAAAAGGAGTCAATGAAGAACGGCAACTGTTGAATGAATTCGCCAAGGTCGGGCAAACTAAACCAAATACGCAAGGGCTCGAAAAGAACCGGTTGTCACGAAATATCATAGAAGTGTGACAAGCGGCACAACAGGCTAACGTTGTTGCGGTTACGATATTCGTCTACCGAAGATTGGGGTATATCTTGCTCTGCAATATGTGTAATAAACACATGACCAATTGGTTTTGTTGACTTATGTAAATCATGGGTACTTAACGGTTGACATACTGTTCTCGGGATGTGAATCGTGCCGCGATAGACAGACAGAAAACCGGGTAAACGTTTAACATTGGGAATCACAGTGTCTTCAAGAGTTGGTAATAACGTCATGGCGTTGGACCTGAGGGGCTTTGACTGGAGGATCGGAAATAATAGCACCCTACTATTACCTCCATCTAGCAAGCCAAATGCAAATAGGTTCTATCACCAAAAAGTACTAGAGGTAATGATTCCTATCATTCGGCATCAGCGTAATTAATTGTCGTAAGTTTCGCTGTTTCGTGTGCGTCAATCCGATTAGAACCGATTTGGATCGTAATTCCTGAGTCCTCTGATGAATAGTTCAGATCAAGTGGCAGCCACTTCATGAGAAATGTCTTGATATCTCTCTGAGCTCTCTTTGGCGTTCCCTAGAAGCTACGTTGCACTTTGGCTCTCCCAGCGGCTAGGGGAGAAAGTACAGCAACATGGTATGTAAATATTCCGAAAGGATTTTTATCTGGTATGCTGGAACGTAATTACCTGTGGAATGTTGGTAGTCACGCCATCAGATGCGCTCTTTATTAAACTACCGGATAGCCGTTGCGTGTCTCTCTGAGTTTCGCCTACTTGAGCACGGACCCAAACCGATTAAGGTCACCGGAGTCGATCGAACATACTGGGTTCTTTATAGTGGGCCCGAAGATAGATCTGGTCAGCACGAACTAGCGATAGCTCTGTGATCATGCCATGCAAGCACTCATGTCATGGACGCCTGTGTCACCGAGAATTGCACTGGTCCGGCTGAAAGGACATCCTTTCAATATTACTATCGTTTCGGTGTACGCCCCAAAGTTACGCGCCGACCAACATGCAAAAGACGACTTCTTTAACCAGCTTCAGACCGCTATCGACAGAGTAACTGGAAATGACATATTGGTTGTGGCCGGTGATTGGAATGCACGTACCGAATCTTGGGAAGATTTGGACTAGGGCGGCGCTGCGAGAACGGTGATCGATTAATCGAGTTTGTGGGCTACAACCATTTCTTTTTACAACACTAAACTTTAGCACTGTATGAAACATTTGGTTACATGGTACTCGAATGATGGCAGATGGATTATATCCTAATTCGCGCACGCTAAATGTCCCGAGTGCTGGGCTGTATGTTTCATTGTGGAGCCGAAACGGAACGCAGCAGATACTGATCACAGTCTCGTTCGCGTAAAGCTCCGACTTCGCCTGCTAGACCGCCAATGGAAAACTCCTAGAGAACGTTTAAACTTGACAGCTTTATGAAATCGGACCAACGTAAGAAGCTCATTGATGATATTGCTGAGCAGTTGGATGGGAGTTATGTCGCAGTTAAAGAACAGTTATCCAGACTGAAGGCCGCTACGCAGACTGCGGCACTAAAAATTCTAGACACCGTTTCTTGCCACCGGCATGACTGGATCTCTCAGAACACCATTAAGATATCTGCCCAAGCAAGAGATGCCCAAACGAATGGTGCTTCTGATTACTTCTTTAGGAGAGCTGCTACACGATCCACCCGTAAGGATCGTCAGCTATACTGGGCGGAAACTGCATCTGAAATGGAAGCTGCAGCGAGCATAGGGGACTTTGGAAAACTGTTTCGCACTGCATTTGGAAGCTATAATTTTAGCACGAACCTTCGAGATTGGTCGGGATAGCTGATATTTGACCTTAATGACAAGATAGATAGGTGGGTTGAACATTTCAGTCAGCTATCATTACAGTAACCGCTGCTTCTGTAGAGCTGCGGTTACTCGATCAACTGCGATGCCCCATCAGAGTACGAGATCTCAAGTGTTTTGAAACGAATGAAAAACGGTAAATCGCCAGATGAGGACGGAATTTCCGTTGAACTTATTAAAGCCTGTGCCGACGCATTATTATCTCCACTACACAAACTGTTTTTTTCTATCTGTTTGCGACGCTACTGCTTAATCGGTTCTCCACCGAACGAAATCTGCGCACTAGAGTCAACCAAGGTGGGTTTCGCCCCAGGGTGGGATGCGTAGACCAAATATTCACCTTGTGCAGAATTCTGGAGCACCGTGCGCAGTACCAACAGAAATCGAAAGTTTTATTGATTTCCGCGTCGCGTTCGACTCAGTAGACCGTGGCTATTTATGGGACATCATGCAATCGGATGGGGTCCCCTTGCGGCTCGTTAGCCTACTTAGAGCATATTACAACTCTACAAGGGCTCGGGTTCACATTTACGAAGAATCCCTCGAATTTAATTTGCGCACAGGAGTCAGGCAAGGTTGTCCGTTATCTCCAGTTTTGTTCAACTATCTCGTAGACTGGATTATGAAAAACTATCAAGGGGTTCAAGTTTCAAAAGATCTCTGGATATCCGATCCCGACTACGCCGATGATGTAGTTGTTTTTGGCGAAAATGCAGACATGCTGTAAAGGATTTTAGACCACATTAGTAGCACTGCTACGAAAGTCGGCCTCGAGATAAACGCAGCAAAAACCAAGGCATTTTTATACCGTCACATCAAGCATCCAGCAACTGAACGTCCAGTGCTGTCCGGTGGAGTACGTTCCAGTTTTCAAATACCTCGGTTCAAGTGCGTTGCCCAATGGTCAAACGAAAGATGACGTGGTTAAGGGTCGATCGTGTGCGTAATACGTTTTTTGCAGTTGAAAGACGCGGGACCATGTTTATCAAGCAGCGATCCGCCCTGTACTGATTTATGAATGCGAGACGTGGCAGCTGAGGTCACAGGATGTACCCTCTGGTGCCTCAGGGTAATCTTGGGCATCCGATATACAGACCGAGTATCTAACGCTACCGTTCGAGCGCGATTCAACGGATTAACTCCGCTTTTTGTTCACATCCAACGGCGAATACTGCACTGGTTTGGCAAAGTCCTCCGAAAGACAGACTCAGCGCTCACGTAACTCGTCTTCGACCCTAAACCCGCTCATACTTGGCATCGGCGACAGCGCGATCAAGTGAAGATCTGGCTGTCGACTGTAAAGGAGAATGTAGACACCCTGGGACTGCGTATCGTCTAAAGCGTTCGCAGGTGGGAACGCGACTGAATCACGATCTGAAATGATCTCGCATCCGATCGACGCGCGTGGGTGGCGTGATTCAAGACATTAATGAAGTCGGCTAATTCACCCCGTGGAGCCAGCTGCACAAAAGTAAAAGTAAGCTCAGCTCACACCCAAAATATAGTTCCTCGGATAAATGGCAGGAAGTTTGGTTATGTGAGAAACGCATAATTGAACGTTAAAACAAAGCATTGGAAATGAGTGGCACAATGAACAAAGCCGCTTTGCTGCGATGAATTTCGCACTTCCTGAAATGTCATCGATTCTGCAATAAGCCAAAATGATAACTGAACGGGAGCAAATATTTTGCAGCTATTTCACTGACGACCATAATGAAGAAAAAACTGTAAAGCAGAAAAAATCCAAAATTTTATTTAACAAACAAAACGAAGTAGATTGCTGTAGACATGTAAAGCAGAAAATAAATTATGTACATAGTAAAAATTGATGAAAAAACAACGGCCTAGTAAAATATAAGCGTGGACGATCACTTTCGCTTTTTCTTTCCCTTTTTTCCCGTGTCTACAGCCGTTGACGAAGCAGCTGTTGCAGGACGTCGTAACCGCATGGCAGTAATCACCGACGTTAGGTGAGTTAACAGGGACATTCGTGTGGGAAACCTAGAATAAGTTTAAAACAGAAATGGATGTTTTACTGGTCGTTGATGGGAACACCGTTAGCATCTTTCAGCTGAACACGGATTCTCCAAGATACCGAGGGTTCAGTGGAATCGATTTCTCTTGGATGAACCTTCGACAGGTTAAATCGAACGTGTGGACATACCTTGGTCTCTAACAAATATTCCAGATTCAGCTTTCCCAGAATATTGGTTACTTCCGAATGTTTCGGATTATCGACGCACTTGTCAATAGGAAGTTTTCGTCCGCGAGCAATGGTGCGTCGACTGTTGATGTAACAAGGATATATGCAAATCCAACGCTCTTTGGCCGTGTGAGGTAGCGATGGATGAAATGGTTCCAACAACGGTTTGTTCATTGAATCTATCGAAAATGCGAAAAATTGATAGGTAAAAAGATCATAAGTGCTTGTTATGTTCTTAACAAATTATTATGAAACTGATTACGGCAAAATTAAGTAGTCATAGGCTGTAGATGGGTTAAGATACTACCAAAAGCTAGACAGATATAATGAAGAGAAAACGACCAAAAACTAAAGCACTGGCTCCCATCCGCATTCGTTGATTCAACACTTATTGCAAGGAGCATAACAAGTGAGTGACATTTCTCAGACACCGAAGTAGAGAAGTAGGAGAGCCACACTTCGATTAACATCTGTACTATTCAATGGTTGACGTGGCGGTAATAACTATTCGCGATGAGATACAGTAATATTCTAGTAAAAATTATTTAGTAGGCCACTGTAGATTTGCAAAGTAAACATCGCGCACAACCAAGTTTCAAGGATTCTAGACATCAAATTATAAGTGTGTTTTCAAATGTTGGGGTGGTGATACAGTTAAGGTATTGCTATCTAAAATATTCTCCCATATAAGACGCGTTTCACGCAGCTGGTTAGTAAGAACTATGTACCACCAATCTATATCACTCTGCAGTGTAGCAGGTATATATGAAGTCATAAGTCTGATCCAGGGAAAGTACCACCAAGTCATAGACTGTTAAATTACAGTTAGGTTGCCTGAGCCTAGACAGATATGCGAAATGAAAATGGAAATAAAAATGGTGGTGAAAATCGAGTTTCTGTATACAACTCACTGTCGGTGGCAATTCAATTTAGAACGACATTATCTAAACGGTACAGAAGTAGCCAATGTATTGTGGCGCTCACATCCCCATCCCTTGCAGAAGTAATTTACATTGCCATCCATGATTCCCTGAGGCAGGATGCACTTGGTTTTCTATGGAATGGATTATCATTATTATCTTGAAGCACAAGTCGGCAGCTAGACAATGCCAAGCAAGATGAAGCAGGAAATGTAGACAGCAAATGTGCAAAAATAGGCAAGTGAAATATGCAAACGAAGGTAAACACAGATTGTTTTTGTAGTTTTTGCTTGTTTTGTTTATTTCTATAAAATACATTGTATGTATGTATGTATGTATGAAAACACAATCCCTATCCAGGCAAATTGCCGCAGGCAGAAACTGCACGTCGGCTAAGATACTGTCAGGTTGACCAGGGCTAAACAGATATGAGAAAGGAAACAGAGAATAGAGATGACAGTGAGACTCCAGCGTGTTTCAGCATGCAGCTCTCTGCCGGTGGTCAATCAATTTAACAGGGTGTTAGCCGCAAGGCACGATTTCACATCCATGCACCTATAAAATACATTAAAATAAAGTGGGTCAAAATGACAAATAATAAACTATGTTGGCACAACTGAGTTTGGTTTGCAGACATCGCGTAAGATTTATAACAATAATTGAGAGGATCTTTTCGACCCAACCAAAGCAAACTAATATGCGAGACATGACCTACCGCAACAGTGCGTTTTATTATTTTAGCGCGCCGTCATAGGCTGACCACCCGATTGTTATTCAAGCCTCTGCCAGGCTGTGAATAAGGCGCTGTACGGTAACCGGTGAGGAGGCATTCTTAAAACGTGTTCAACAATCGCAAAGGAGCTAACATCAACATTTTTCTCAGTCCGTTGCTTCTTGGTTCAAACGCTTTTCCGTAGACATCTATTTTAGCAACGCGATTTTGCCACTGGATGTGAGCAACGCTAAGCATGAAGAGGGTGTTAAAAGTAGAAGGTCAACGGACATCTGCTCGGACATGTAATTATGCACGAAATTACAGGCCTGATATAGGCACAGTGACAGTCTGCTCTTAAAAATCTTGGAGGTATTTTTAATTGATTTTACCATTAGAGATTACCAAACCTCTTAGCTAGTTGAGCTGCTCCACATAACAGATAGCGGTATCATTTATAGTAAATTGTAGCAGCTATCCTGAGCAGCACTAAAGAAACGCTCTAAAATTAAGTGTTCTGTGTTAGCTGAGCTGGCATTGTAACAGTACGATGTTTCGTCAGTAAGCTAGATGACATCATGAGCTTAGCTTTTTGAAGTATTCACTTCAATATCACACTCTATTGATATTTCTGTACAGATACAGTGGCTCCATGTTCTTCATCCGAGCGGACGCCAATCGCCTTTTCAATACGAGGAATACCAAGAAGAAGCCCCTGACAACCAAGTCCAGCTTCTGGAAAACCAGTTAGCTTCGGGCAGATGGAGCTCGGTAGCCTGGGAGGGCATTTTATCTAAGGAAAGGAAAACCCTGATTTTGAACCTCCGCTGCCACGCGGGATACCCGATTGCAGGAAAGGCTTCGGGAGAAAACCCTGAGGAAAAATCCGAAGCAGTCTCGTAGACGGTTAGTTAGTGCACACCCCCTCTTTCTGGCAACTCCCTGCTGCCTTGCAGGTCGCATTTGGTTGTGCAAAGGTTAGAGAAGATGACTCGAATAAACGCCGCTTTGACTTTACACGGCAAATCAGTTTTCACGAAACTTGATTTTGTCACAGCCCATAATCGAATTCCAGTTGCCGATGATGACACCCAAAAAAGCCATCACAACCGTATTTGGACTCTTTGGATTTATACGGATGCCATATGACGCGCAAATGTCCCACAAACGTTCCAGCGCTTTATGGACGAAGTCTTCCGTGGACTACCATTCGTCTACGCCTACACTTTGCCTGGATCAGGCTTGTGCTTTCATACCATACGCCTACATCGACGACGTCCTCATTCCCAGTAGCTCATAGGATGAGCACACTGAACACTTGCATCAAGTTTTTCGTCGGTTCAAGCAGTACGGTATCGTAATAAATCCTAGCAAATGCCAATTTGGCGTTTCAGCTTTATAAATATTTGGTCATGCGGTGGACGATTGAGGTATACGCAGTCTACCTGAGAAGGTCGCCGCTATTTAGAAATACCCGATGCCAGATTCGATTGAAAAATTAGATAAACGATTACCGCTGTTTTATACCTGTGTTCAAATACTTCAGCCTCTAACCAGCACGCTACGGGGCAAAAAGCCGAACTTGAATGTTACGCCTACAGCGCTATCTGTTTTCGAGAGTACCAAAACCGCCTTGGCGAAGGTTGTACAAATCTCGCACATCAACCCTAAAACAGATAGTCCATTAATTCTCACTACTGCAGTTTTTGTCGTTTTACAGCAGCTTGATCATGACGAGTTGCAGCCACTGTGATTCTTCTCGAATCGCTTACAAAACGCGCAAATGAAATACAGCACATTCGGTCGGCGGTTACTAGCAATTTACTTGTCTATCAAACACTTCCGCCACATTTTAGAAAGCCGTCATTTAACTGTCTTAACTGATCTAAAACTGTTGACATTCGCTTTTAACGGAAAATTGGACCGCTACTCACCATGTACAATAGTCATGTATTTGTTTGACTACTGGTACCAACTTCATATAATATACTGTAAATATTCCGTGCTTCGTCTTCTCCGTACGTGCCTTATGTTTGCGGGATTATTAATCTGTGCAGATTATGCAGAAGGCGATTCATTTTTTCAGCTGCTACTCTCCGTCATCCGAGTGGACGGCAATCGCCGCCGAGTATATTCGTTTTTTCCGATGAGCTGCATTTATTAACATTCTTTTGTTATTTTGTAGTATACGAATACAGATTAATCTAACCAAAGTTGATAAAATAGAAATAGAAGGCTAAAATCAGTATCAGTATCAAAGGGGGATAGCCAACCTAGTTAACCAAGTCAATAGTCAATAGTTTTATTGTGGTAATAAAAGCTGATAGCTTGTAAGAAACCACTGGGTGGTGTGTACAGAGGATCGCACAAAGCGTGCTAAAAAGCATACATGATGAGAGAAAACGGAGGCAAATAGGGCTTATAGCGGAAGATGACCAAGCATAATTAAGCTTAATCTAAATGTAGCACGTTTTGTGTAAACCTAATTGTCCTTAATGAAAATCACGGAAACAACATCTCGAGCTTACTCAGTAAATATATGAGAAGAGACGATTTGCCAACGGCAATTAATCACTTAAAAAACGCGCTTCAAAAATACCTAAACGCTCCACGTAGCAAACTTTGTTAATCAATGGAACAATGGAACAATGGTTTATTGTAGTAAAAAAGCGTACAAGCTTAAAATAACCGCAGGATGGTATGGTGTTTAATAAAGCAAGCAAAAGTGAAAAATATGAAGCGAATGTCATAAGAGGATAATAGAGCAATAGTTTTTGTGGCGTAAAAGCTTAGCTTAAAAAAACCACAGGGTGTTATATACAGTGCGGTGAAAATAAAACAGGGAGTATCATCTAGTACGGGGGCGGAAAGGCCATATAGCGGACCACACTCGCTTGGAAATTGCGTCTTCCCGAATTTGCGAGGCGGTAACAGGGGAAACGGAGGCATCGTGGTTGCGTTAGACCTGTAAACAAGTGAAACAGAAAGTTAAATGGAGTACGTGCTAGGCATCAAGGGATTTTGTAATGGAGTTCTTGGAGGAAGGAGTCGATTTTGTGTTTAAACACGGTTAAGGAAGGAGCCGATACCACATCCTCTGGTAATTTGTTCCAAAGAGCACAAACACGCACAGAGAAAAAGTACTTTCGGCAGTTGATACGGGACTGTTTCAAGCAAAGTCTGTGGGAGTGACCGCGCAAATGCATTGTCTCGGTATTGCGGGAGAATAGGGGAAAGCACGGGTGGGTTGGTGAGGACATGATCTGATGGAGATAGATAAGATCACCGCGGGTCAGGCGATACTGCACAGAAAACATTTTCAATATTTCCAATCGTTTGGGATATGGGATGAAGAACAATACTCTGACAAGTTTCGTCGCACGCCGTTGAGGTGCCTCCAACAACTTTTGGTCGTCGATCAACCACGGGCTCCAGGCCTGGATAGCATATTCCAAATGTGGCCGAAGAAACGCTTTCAAAAGAATAGGAAAACATCGTGGCTCAAAGTGATTGAATGCTCTGCGCAGGAGACCCAACATACTATTGGCAGTGTAGGCCATTTTCTACAGGTGGCTGAGACAGATAACCTAGACTCAACAATGATTCCCAAGTCACGTTCAGCGTTGCTAACCTGGAGCGACTGACTACCAAGATGATAGTGTGGAGTTATGGAGAGTCAGGTGTCCTGCAAACCTTGCAGACTACGCTGATTAACTATGTTTTCGTTTCGAGCGTTTCACTCTCTTCTAACGCTCTAGGGAGGGAGTATTATGGTGTTTTCATTATTGTATATTTTATTACAATAACCCTGCATATTTCATTATTGTTTTGTTTTAATGATACATGTAAATATGTACACAATTTGAATATACGATTCACGCCGCGCTCGTGTTCTGCTTTGGGACAAGTATATCGTGTGTGACTGCCTGGGATTTGTATGCTGTTATTCGTTGCGAACTGTGTTCCGGTTTATTGCGTTCAATAACCAGAGACGTACTTTGTTAGTGGTGAAATCTCCGTTGGATCAACCGCTACAAATTGGTGAGCCCCGAACATTTTTTGTTTTTGAAATTTTCGTTCGTACCATATACTCCCAGTTATTTTGATTTTGCTGTAATATCTATTTTTCATTTACTAAATGGATCCTAAATCAGCATTTTCTGATACGACATCTGAGGACATTTCTACCGACACTATGTCACACTTTAGTCTTCCTTCTTTTGGTATGAACGACCCTCGCCTCTGGTTCGCACAGATCGAAGCACTTTTCGAGTCTTACCGCGTAAACACTCAACGATCCCAATATAATCGTGTAGTTGGTATGTTGCCATCGTCAGTCGCAAAAGAGGTTGCAGATTTAATTTACAAGCGCCCTGCCGATAATCCGTACGATGCACTTAAACACGCCATTATCTCACGAACATCATCTACTGACGAGCAAAACCTACGGAAACTTTTGACGGTTTAGAAATGGGTGATCACACTCCCTCACAACACCTGCGACACATGCTTCAATTAACAGGAGACAAGCCTGTTGATGACAAGATCATTCGTGAATTATGGCAGCAGAGTCTCACAGTAGACGTCCGCAAAGTCTTAGCCATTATGGACAAGCACACCAGTCTCCAGCACTTGGCACGCATTGCAGACGATGTTCACGATATCTCGCACAGCGTTACCTTGTCTCACGTCAGACACACCACTGACACGCATAAAAGCATCCCTGTCCAGAATGATTTTGAAGACTTAAAATCGATGTTCCATTCTTTGTCATTGCAAGTACAGAACATCGCACGATCTCGTAGTAACGCACGAAATCATCATCCTCGTCAGCCCAAGAAACGATCCACTAGTCGTTCTAACGGACCGCGAAGCCAGACAGTAGACGCGGCAGCTCTGTCTGGCACCCTTCAGAGCCGACTTTTCTACGTTAACGACCGGGCCACTAAAATGCGATTCCTCATCGACACTGGTGCTGAGATTAGTGTTATCCCACCATCCACTAAGGAACGCAAGAGCCTTTCGTCAATGACGTTGCAGGCGGCAAACGGCACGAAAATTTCCACTTTCGGTCAAAGATCACTTTCTGTCGAATTGGGTCTACGACGCGACTTTCGATGGATTTTCACGCTGGCTGATGTCAAAGTACCGATTCTGGGAGCAGATTTCCTCTCACATTTTGATCTTTCAGTCAATATAGCTAAACGAAAGCTTATTGATAATTTGACAAAGATTAACTCCTTTGGTAATTCCTGCGATTCCCCTATTCAAACCATTCGTGTACTCACCCCTGACATCCCATCTGCGTTCAGTGACTTACTGAAAGAATTTTCGGAAGTTTTCAAACCCTGTACACAAGCTGCGATCGTTAAACATAACGTTAAACACCACATTGTGACCCGTGGTCCTCCAGTGTTTAGCAAGCCCCGTCGTTTGGCTCCAAACAAGTTCGATGTAGCGAAACGTGAGTTTGAACATATGCTCGAACTGGGAATTATCCGGCCATTCAAATCGCCCTGGGCAAGCCCCCTTCACATGGTGGAGAAAAATAAATCTGATGCTTGGCGACCATGCGGTGATTACCGTTCCCTTAACAGAGTTACTGTTCCCGATCGTTACCCCATTCCCCATATTCATGACTTCGCATTTTCATTACACGGAAAGACAGTGTTTTCTAAACTAGATTTGGTGCGTGCTTATCACCAGATACCTGTCACCGACGAAGATATCCCTAAAACAGCTATTACCACACCCTTTGGTCTTTTCGAATTTTTAAAAATGCCCTTTGGTTTACGCAATGCTGCTCAAACCTTCCAGAGATTCATGGATCAAGTTTTCCAGGGATTATCTTTTGTGCATGTCTACATTGATGACGTCCTGATCGCCAGTTCTTCTCAACAGGAACATGCAGAACATCTGCATGCTGTTTTTCAGCGACTTTCACAATTCGGCGTTGTGGTTAACCCAGATAAATGCCTTTTTGCTGTCGCTTCCCTCGAAATCTTAGGACATCATGTCGATCAAAACGGAATTCGCCCTGTGCTTGATAAAATTTCGTCTATCAATGATTATCCATGTCCCACCTCGCTTCGACAGTTACGTCGATTCCTCGGGTTAGTTAATTATTACAGAAGATTTATTCCAAACTGTGCTAACATCGCTCAACCGATGACTGATTTGTTACGCGGAACGGAACGACAATTTAAAATGAATGCAGATGCTGCTGAATCGTTTCAGCGATTGAAATCTGCACTGAAAGAAGCATCTACGTTATCCTACATGTCCAGGAATCCCAACGCTTCACTTTCACTTGCCACCGATGCATTACAAGCAGCAGTCAGCGCTGTCCTGCAGCAAAGTATTGACGGTGTTACTAAACCGCTTGCATTCTTTTCTCGTCGTCTACAACCCGCCCAAACCCGCTATAGTACATTTGGCCGCGAATTGTTAGCTATATATTATGCTGTTCGTCATTTTAGACATTTGCTCGAAGGTCGCGATTTCATTGTTTGGACCGACCACAAACCTCTCACTTTTGCGTTGTCCGCCACAGCTGATAGATATTCACCACGTGAGATACGTCACCTTGACTATATTTCTCAATTTACGAGTGACATTCGCTATCTATCTGCTTCGTCGAACACAGTTGCCGATGCATTTTCTCGCATGCAACTCACAGCACTCAGTCGATCGAACTTCGATCTCACGCAGCTAGCAGAGGCTCAGCAACATGACAGTGACATGCAGCACTACCAATCTTCCTCATCCCTCCGAGTTCAACGTATTCCCATTCCCAACTCCAGTTTGACTGTTTCGTGTGATTTTTCCAACGAACATTCCCGTCCTTTAGTACCGAAATTACTTAGGAAATCCATTTTTGAACATTTTCATTCCCTTTCTCATCCCGGCATTCGTGCTACTCGTAAGTTGATCACTGATCGATTTGTTTGGCCGAACATGCATGCGGATATTCAAAATTGGACAAAAGCCTGTCTCCAGTGCCAACGCAGTAAAGTTCAACGCCATACTCTTAGTGCTCCAGGATCTTTTCCTCCACCAAGCCAACGTTTTCAGCACGTTCATCTCGACATTGTCGGTCCTCTGGCTATCTCTAATGGTTTCACCCACATTTTAACTTGTGTCGACCGTTTCAGCCGCTGGCCTATAGCCATTCCCATTACCGGTATTACAGCTGAGACCGTAGCGAAAAACTTTCTACAATACTGGATAAGTAATTACGGTGTTCCATCAACTATTACTACTGATCGTGGTTCACAGTTCCAATCTACCCTTTTTCGTGAGTTGACTATACTCCTCGGCTCTAACCACATCAAAACCACAGCCTATCATCCTTGCGCGAACGGACTTGTTGAACGGTTCCATCGACAGCTGAAAGCAGCATTGATGTCACATGGTAATACCGAAAACTGGGCAGAGAACCTGCCAGTGATCCTTCTTGGTATACGTGCTACCGTCAAAGAAGATCTCGGATGTTCTGCAGCAGAGTTAGTTTACGGCACACCACTCCGTCTCCCAGGTGAATTGATCGCATCCCCTGACGTTGCAGCTGACATTACTATTCCCCACTATGTCAATCGCTTACGCTCCTTCATGCGTCAATTACGTGCCACCCCCACTCGCCCATACACCCGTAACGTTTACTTACCAAGTGATTTGCATTCATGCTCTTTTGTTTTTGTTCGAACTGATCATACGCGCAAACCCCCGCAAGCCCCATACACCGGTCCCTTCAAAGTCGTTAGCCGCTGTGACAAATACTTCGTCATCGAACGAAATGGTTCTCGAGATACTGTTGCAATTGATCGATTGAAAACAGCTTTTATCGAACCAGTCTGCGACGAAACACCAGACGTTCACACTCCAAGTGGTACCCCGGATGTTGACCTTTTCTCTTCAACCCCACCCACTTCTCAGTCGACCCAATCAACGCAACCATGTAAACTCTCTCTTCCATCATCTGACTCACCCTCTCCAATTCACAAAACTCGATCAGGCCGGAGAGTCAGGTGGCCTGCAAACCTTGCAGACTACGCTGATTAGCTATGTTTTCGTTTCGAGCGTTTCACTCTCTTCTAACGCTCTAGGGAGGGAGTATTATGGTGTTTTCATTATTGTATATTTTATTACAATAACCCTGCATATTTCATTATTGTTTTGTTTTAATGATACATGTAAATATGTACACAATTTGAATATACGATTCACGCCGCGCTCGTGTTCTGCTTTGGGACAAGTATATCGCGTGTGACTGCCTGGGATTTGTATGCTGTTATTCGTTGTGAACTGTGTTCCGGTTTATTGCGTTCAATAACCAGAGACGTACTTTGTTAGTGGTGAAATCTCCGTTGGATCAACCGCTACAGAGTACTGCCAGCGCGAGTAGAAAGGACACGGCATTTCGATACGTTAAAGGGGAGATTATTCGTGACTGACCATAAGTGGAATGTGTTGAGGTTCGCTTGCAGTAGATCCATGTCAGTACGGCTGTAAATCGTTCGCCGTATTTTGACATCATCTGCATACAGCAAGACAGGGGAATGAAGGGAATGTGTCAAATCGTCCACAAAGATGAGGAAAAGATTCGGTCCTAAAACAGAACCCTGCGAAACGTTACTAGGGGTGGCAAACGGGGTTGAAAGAGAGCCGTTGATACGCACACGTGCCGATCGTTCATGGAGGTAACTTTTTAACCACGACAAGAGCTTGCCGGAAATTCCCAGCGAAACAAGCTTCTGCAGAAGTATCCGGTGGACGACCCTGTCAAAGGCCTTGGAGAAATCCAAATAAATCACATGGACTTCCAGAAAATTATCGACTGCGGCCGTCCACTGATCGCGAGCAAGCATAAGATTTGTAAGGCACGATCTACGACGGCGGAAGCCATGTTGATTATCGGATAAGAGTTGAAATGTATCAACGTGATGCCGTAATGCGTCCACAATAATAGATTCCATTATTTTGGATACCACGGACAATAGGGTGATGGGGCGATAGTTGCTGACATCTGAGCGTGAATCACCCTTGTAGATAGGAGAAATTGATCCACACCTCCACTGGACGGGAACACAACCAATAGAAAAAAGATGCTGAAAAAGGTCCGTCAAAGGGTAGCATAAAGAAGCAGCACATTCGCGCAGAACTCTAGGGTGAAGCGTATCAGGACCAGCAGAACTAGAAGGGCGCAGGGATATGAGCTTGCCGAAAATTGCGGCAGGTGTGAAAGTGATGTCTGAAAGTTCGAAAAGTGATGGGGTTGGGTGGAGAGGTACGGAAACCGATATACTGGAGGGCTCAAAAATCGAGTGATAGTAAAGCCGTAGTGCTTCTGCTGCTTCACCGGCTG
This sequence comes from Atriophallophorus winterbourni, assembly GCA_013407085.1. Lineage (NCBI taxonomy): Eukaryota > Metazoa > Platyhelminthes > Trematoda > Plagiorchiida > Microphallidae > Atriophallophorus > Atriophallophorus winterbourni. The sequence goes on along the minus strand of JACCGJ010011120.1, from coordinate 115,981 downwards.
TCTGGGTAGGGCCCAACGGTGTTTCTAAAGTTGTAATGCCAGGTTTGACATGACGTAAACAATTGACAAAGCTAAAGAGCCGTTTTGGGTTATCAGCAAAGGCACAAGAAAGTTTGTACTGGTGTTTCAAAAGATCTTCGCGGATGAGAGCCGTGGATTGGTTTCGATACATTCGATAGCGTTCCCACTGTCGATAGGAAGGGGAGTGGACATAAAAGGTCCATTCTCTATTCCGTTCGCTAATGAATTTTCGAGTGCGGCTACGTAGTGGAGTTCTCTTGTGCCTACGTAGTGGAACAGCTTTAGTTAACGTGCATGAAGCAGTTAGTTGTAGTAGTCGGGAGGAAAATCTCATCCATGCATCGTCAGCTGATAGGTCGGCACTGAAATGCCAGTCCTGATTCGGATTAAGAGTGTTTAACCTGTTGTAGTCGGTTTACCTCCGTGTGAACACTAAGCTATCTGCAATTTTGTCAGCCCAGTAGACTAGCTGGAAATGTAAGAATACATGATCACTGCGCCCAAGCGGTGCACGACGTTTGACATATTCAATCATCAGTTCATCGTCTGTCAAAATTAGATCCAGTAAAGATGGTGTATCATTAGAACGGAAACGGGTGGGTCCAGTGGAATAGTTTAACAATAAGTGTGTGTGGAACAGATCTAGTAACTTTGACCAGAAATGACCATCTGGATAAGGACGATCGAACAAATTTGGAAGATTAAAGTCCCCCATGTTGAGAACATGTGTGTGTGTCTGAAGGAGTACACGATACAGGTAACTTAGCAATTGTTCATCGTCTTGGTTAGAATTACTCGGGGGGCGATAAATAACTACAACTATGATTGATTCAAAACTGGAAAGCTGTAAAGTGCAACTTAAAGTATCAGAGGATTGCATGACAGAAGTAAAAAGTTCAGTACAGTGAATAGAGGAATTAACGTAAAGGGCTACGCCACCGCCAGGCGATGGTCTATCGGATCGAAAAACGTTCAAGTTCGGGATATGAACTTCATTTTGAAGATGGCGTTCGTTTAACCAAGTTTCAGTTAGTGCAATAATATCATACGGACAGGTGGAAACATAGAACGTTAGTTCATTGAGTTTGCTCAACAGACCTTGAGTGTTTGCATAAGCACATTTTAGGTATTTGCGGTGAATAAGACCTGACATAGCGTTATGGCCGGCCAGAGTCGGGCCGGCTAAATAGTGTTTTGCATAATATCAGAGGAGTTATTCGATGTAAGATAACTTATCTTTGGACTCGGATTTTCAGATAGGAGAGTAGCCAGCGTAGGGTTGTTGGAGCATATTTCGCTTAGTGTAACAGGATTTTGCGTTGCGCTGTCAGCCGTGATGGTGACTGGAGTTCGACGAGGTTGGTCTGGAAAAATTCGGACACTCGGTGGTGCTGTTCTACGAGCATAACGCCAGGCATTTAGGACAGTAGGCAACATCTCAGAGCGCAGGAAACAAACTTTCAGCAGTCGCGGCGAATTTTCATTGTAAGTGGTTGGACGAGGGAGTCGGTATAGGGACACTGTTGTGACTGGTTCGCAATTCATATGCTGATAAAGAAAACGCCATTGGGCGTGATCATGTTCTTTACGTTCGGTTTCATTTTCGCTGTCACATTCTGGTACTCCATGAACAATGATGGCTCTAGGAGTGTCTTGTCGTTGCACATTTGGAGGACGATTTTTTGCGCGTTCTATCCAGGGTATATCGGGATGTATACGAGAGGGAGAAGCTTCGTGTCGCAGATAATGTGCAGACAATAAAACAATCTCCATTTGATCGTTATTTTCCAAGTAGACGCGCAGCAGACGTGGTTGGTCAGAGTGAGCAGAAGATGGGTGACGTGTGAGTCTCGTTAGGCATAACGGTTTGATAACCTGGATCTTCATGGAAGTAAACAAGCGTTTCCACTGAAGTAGATCATGGGCTTGTTTAGCATTGAACTGCGATTCAGCGGACTCAACAACGTTGGTGCAAATAACAGAGAAATGTTTCAACGTTGACTTTATTTGTTTTGGCATACGAAGAGGACATGGTTGCTTTTTGGTCGGTGTAGTAGCAGTGAGAGTTTCTGCAATGGGTTAAGAGGTGGCATTACAAAAAAGGGGCAATTGTTTCTAAATTCGCAGGAGGATTTATTGGAGTGGATAAATTGAGACCTTTTTGAAGCTGAGCAAGCTCCAACAATACGCGGTTAAGTTGAGACTCAACATGACAGAGTCGGTTTTCCAGTATAATACGTAATGCGAGCTCCGCATTAGTAGTCGGAGTAAGAGAAACATTAGACACACGTGCTGGGGATGTGCGCATTGGATTGGTTTGCGGGGTGTTTGCGAGTGAGTCTGGATGGCGACGGAGACCTTCAAAATAAGGGAAACACGATGGGCAAATATACTTCAGTGGTGAAGACGAGAAGGATTGCATTACAGCTACATCGAGGTGCGTTAAATTAGGAACACAATAGAGATGCGATTTCATGCAGCAGAGTGAGCAGAGCACAATCTTAGATCGGGCGCCACTGTTTCAAGGCTGAATGTACTTGATCATACTGTCTTGACCGAATGATGGTAAACAGCCAGAAACCGGTTATGATGTGCAAGTGAAGGGAATATGATCATCAGAACCCATTTTTGATATGTAAGTGTAGGGGATGTGAGCGCCACAATATTTTAGAAACGAATCAGTTATCAATATTTTGAAATACCATTAATTTTCTGAACAAAGTACGTCCCTCGATGCTTGCTTCAAGTAAAGTAGGACGTAAGAAGGATCTTCCGTATTAGAAAATAAAATAGCAAAAAATGTGTCAAGTATCACTGTTCAGTACTCTCCTTAACGAAGCGAATCAATGCAAATCTACAATTAGACCAGTACATGCATGTTCACCTGCGCAGAAAGAAAAATTATTTACTGCTCCGCTCTCATAAAGTAGGTCATTGTGGAGGTTTTCTGATTCAAGGTGAAAGTGTATTAAATGGTATACAGGAGAAAATCGTTAGGTTAGTTTTCACAAAATTTGCGATGTCCACAACACGTGAGGAGATATACAGCTTGCACCAAAGGCAAACAATGTCGATATGAAGGCCGTATGTGAATAATGGTTAAATGATCTGTTCACATTGGTATCAACAAGATGCGCCATTTAACGTCAAGGCATATATATTATTGATGTCAGAGAAGAAGTAACAGTTATTAATTAAGGAAGACCTTCCTCCACAGTAAAGTCGATTAGGATTTATTGCGTTTCTAAGCATATTCCAGTTTTATGTTTCTTGAACATCTAATTATGTTGAGTGGCTTTAGAATAAATGACGTCTCATAAATTTATTTCTGGATTATTGGGACAAAAACGTCTTTGTTGCATATCGATTGGTTGCAAACTGTTGGTAATAATTTTTTGTTTGGCTTACTATGATAAAACTACATATTTTGCCACTTTCGGGTAATGTTGGTACTCCTTAAGTTCCACTGTTTCAAGCGCATGCGGATCCTGATCCTACTGCCTCTAACTGATTAGTGCAAACAGCACGAAACCGGCCGTGGGGTGTGTGTGATGGAGATGCATGCAAATGAGCTTTTTATACATATTTTGTTGTTAGAAATAGGTGTTTTTATCTTTTCCTTGATATGAATCAGCAGTTAATTCTGAGTTGTCGTGAAAGATCTTTTAATTTTCTTGAACTGAAAATGTTTGTGTATGATTTTTTTAATTTTCAATATTCATCAACTGGATTTCACGAAGCCTGAACCAACACAGATTTCTTGACATATTTCAAGCATCTCAGGCACTTTTGCTGCTGCTAGTTGGTGACTCGCTTGCTCACATAAGCAAGACTGCCGTGCCTTATGTGATGAAGTACTGAGTGAGAGGGCAGAACTTCTAATTATATTTAAAACTCATGATTGCAGATGTGCGTGTAAAAAAGCTCAATAACGGTACAATACTATTTAATATAGATATATATAATCTGAAAACATCTACTTTCGTATTTGCATTTGTGTGGTACGTAGGAGGAGTGAAAATAATTCCAAGTTTCTTTAAGTGAACTAAATGTCGGCAAAGAATATATGTAGGTACGCAAATTTCATTATCAATAATTATAAAAGTCACAATATTTGAACTAGTCTAATATAAGTTGAGCGTTTCGTTCGTGACAACCTCCTCTTATGTTGCATCTGGTTCTTTTCAGAAAGCTGCTTACTAATGGTAATGGTAAACTACACAACAAAAGATGAATGTTAATATTTGCATCTCAACACACACAAACGAATATAATATACTCCGAATATCCCGCTCTTCACCTTCCCCTTGCACGGTATGACTTTTGATTGTGGAATTATTCATCTGTGCGAACATTACCAAAGGCAACTCATTTTACATTGATGCATCTCCTCACCCCGAGTGGAAGCAAATAGCGTTTTCAATACGAGGAATATAAACAAGGATATATTTGTTTGTATGTGGTAAGCTGCATCTATTATTGTGTAATTCACGATAACATTACAATCCAATGAAAGGTAAGTTTATGGCGTAAAATAATTTTCAAGACTACGCAACAGCTTTGGATGATTGAGGATTCTCGATTTCCATCGTCAACTTGCGCTAACTGCTCCATATTTTAGCTTATCCAGTAATTCTTTGAGCAATATATATTATAGTGGAATTCTGAATTAGAGTTATTAATTTAAGATGATCTCACCAGATCAAACACATTCTGACGATCTATCAGTTGTTAACCTCAATTATTGAAGAATGAAGCATAGGTTGATTTTCTGTGTAATCGTCTGTCATTCCGATTCTATATCTATCGAAATATAAAAAAGTGTTTTCCATGCACCGGGCAACACCCCAACTGACGTGCATCGGTGCGCGTTTGTTTCTTATGGAAATCCCTACCGTCAGATGTTGTCCAATCATCTAGTGAAAGGATTTTTAGGAACAAATTGAATATATTTATGCGTAGTAATTCCACCCTACATCCCGTTTAAATAACATGATTTTTTTCCAAACAAGTATTTTTTTACCCGTCATACCGCCACAATACATGGCATTTTTTGCAACTACAAAACTGTCGATCTTCCTAAAAACTCAAACTTTTTTGTATAATATTTATTGTCCTTATACGAATATCCTGTGGTGTTGTACAGCTACGAGCTTTTTTATACCATAAATTCTTGAATGTTGAATGTTGAATTGTTATAGATTGCAGAGTAATGGTTAGAGCTGTGTTCAAGTATTATTAAACCTTGAGTTGCTATGCACATTTCAAGTACGTTATAGTTTCGCATCAGTGTATTTCGCAAAAACCGATGTCGTTTTGTCGCACGTTTCGAGTTCATCTACGTCTAAAATCCTGTGTTTAAACACAACGCCTTGAAGACGTGAACTCCTCATAAATTACAAGAAGGAATATGAATGTGGAAAAACAAGCTTTGCTCACCATATGTATTAGGATTTATTTCGAAACCGCAGATTTTTGAGTTATGACGTATTTGAGACGTTTAACATTATAAAACGCTTTAATAACGTCAGAGAGTGAAACACAAAAGCTTAGCGCCGAACTTGTTACTCTAAAGGATTCAGGGAATAGATTTGGTTTATTATATCATTTTAAATCCTGTTTATGCAAGAAAAATTAGAAAATATCATCAAAAATCATAAACGTCTTTTCTGTAATCCTTTACAGGATCGTCCTTATATAAGGTTGAGTTTCCACCACATTCTTAATGAAAATCCACTTATTTTCTAGTCGAGAACTTGTGCACGATAAGAATTTCCAGTTCTTTTAATGAACAACGAACTATAATTCGCTCGTAAGCCAATACAGTTTACATAATTTCTTTAGATTATAATATACTTATAGGTACTTACCAATGCTGAATATATATTGTTTAGTTTTCCGTTTGATTTCTTCGTGACCCTTGTGCCATGATTTTATTCGATCTGTATTTTGGAGTGCACAATTCACTTTTGCTTGTACTGGAAAATGCAGAACAGATTTCCCCTAATCACCGGTAGCAGAGAAGCAAAGAAATGATAATTTATTGAGATTGGACTCCAGCAAATAAGTACTTCTGCATTCTCACTGAGATTTTCTTTTATGTTATATAAATGGCATTTGTGAATGAGTGACACCAATGTTTCAATGGATGATGGGGTGAACATATCAAGTTATCCGACAAAGCCGGTGAATATCTTATAAATAAATATATTATTTATTCTTGGATGGTGGTGCAAATCATGAGTCTCTATCACACTTTCTAGAATAGGTCGGAGTAGGTATAACAAACGATAATAGACAAAGCTTTATGTACTGCGCACACAGTTCAGTTTTTGTGTGATTTACACATTTTTTAAACTATGCCACCGCGTAAAGTAATTTGAAAACATCTTTCATCTAGGCCTTGGCGTCAGCTCGATATTTGTTATACGCACTAATATAGCAAGCGTGCATCTCAACATATCATATAAAATTGCAGAGTGGATCAATGACGATTCACGTGTTTGTGCTAAATTAAAGATTTAAAAAGACTAGATTTAACCACGCCAAACGGACTAGTAATTCGAAATCGACGTTAGTCATATGTGCGAATCCAATATTGTTGTGTAGTTTATACAAGCTTCCATAACCAACATCTACATAACAGCCTTTGAAAATCGCTTAAACATTGTTTACTTTTTACCTCAGTTTCCACAAATGGTCCGAAAAAAGTTCTAACCAAAAGCTTCTGAAATGACGCCTATTTTGGACGAGAAAAGTTCGGAGTTCTTGAAGTTCAAAAGTATGCTCACAGCTTAAAATATATGGCTTCTTAGAGCAGTTAGAATTGAGGCCCAGCAGACAGCTAGATGGTGTGCAATTGTCTATTGGATTGAAATTAGCATTATATCAAAAGCTGCGGATACTGGTAAATTTCAAGGTATCAATGATGAGGTCAAAAAGCCATCGATTCGAAAAATTGGAAAAGCTTCGATTAAGTCGCTTTCTGGTAACCAGATTGCCGATAAAGCTCAACAGATGGATAAAAGGGTAAACAATGAATCCTCTCTGGACTGTAGGGACTCTAGGCTTTACTCCATGAACTTGAAAATGCGAAGTGTGTACTAACTCTTGAATACTTCGATACTTCCTTATTCTCGTTGGGTTGAAAACAGCAATCGACCGATTAACAATTGGGAAGCCCTTAGTGACGACAAATTTAGATCTAAGGTTTTCGAATACTGTAGAAAAGCTTCAATACAGCCAATTTAACTATTGCATCATTTTTGCGCGCAGGAGAGGTGCGAGACACATATGATTATCATGATATTTAATATTAATTGTGATCAAGGCGACTTTAATAATTGCAGAAAAATTTCCGTTCTAAATTTTGTAGGTAAATGTGTCGTAAAGTCTCACATATTGGCTATAAGTTGTAACTGTTGGAGTTTAATCGGAATCTCTATGTTGCTTCCACAGGGAAATATCAAACGTAGACGCAAACAGTATATGACATTTGTTTTGTTTGTAGTCGTTGGTTAATGCGTAGACCACTCATTTCTTAGTTCGAAAACTTCAGAATAATCAATTGGATATACTACGGTACCATTAACAAATGATGCAAGCCAAAAGTGCTCAAATGTCCGAAGCAACAGGCAATAAATTAAGCTAATGCTGAGAAGATAGACAATACAACGTTAAACAATTGTCTCTGTTTTCTCCATATACCACGCGCAAAAAGACGATGAATTTATTGGCCGTCAAGCAGTATGACTTAGTTCATTAAAACAAAAAGGGGATGAACTAGTGTACAAGACAAAAACAAAATGTATACACAAATCAACGAAAGAATAAAAAGGCATCAAATTGTTTAAATAGAAAATACAAAGGAATTTTACACAATGTTTCGTGATTTACTTCATTATATGCCTTTTAATTGGTCCAACGTTGGCATTTGACTAAGTTAGGCAAGAGGTTCTTTTAAAATGCTCGATCTTACAGGCTGCCATCAAAGAATGTTCAAACACGTGATTAATTTCCGGTTTGGTATTATTGGCTTCGCCCATTTTAACGGTTACAGTTCTGAAGCATGTGACATTCGCCGAAGCGTCAAACAATGGTGTGATCTTTCTCCCACCCTGTTTTGTATTTTCTTTGCTGTGCTGTTTAAACTAGCTTTTATGTCGAAAAACAACAAAAAAGATATTCACGCATCCTCGATGGACATTATCCGTTAAACATCAGCACTTCCGGGATCACTCATTTACTTTTCCTCGCAATGCCATTATTTTTGTTTTATATCAGATCATTTACAGATTATCTGAAAGCAACTTGTAAATACTAATATTTATTGAACGTCAAATTTCGCTGCATAAATGACATTTAAATTTTTTTGCAAATGTACATACGACAATCTGATTGTATAATCCTTTTATAAATTATTGATCATGATCAACATGCCTTGGATTTCTAAGAATAAAAATATGTTTATTTGTTTATTTATTTATTTATTTGTATTCGTCTACGTACGCGATGTAATAGCAAGCATTTTAACCTTAGCCGCAAGAGAACACAAACCAAGGTACAGTATGTGTTAATCCGTGTAATACTCTTCTATCAAATCCGTAGCTATTTAAGTCCCACCCTCACCCTTTCATGGTTGTGTGGCAGTTAAGCATTCGGTGCGTGCTACCGATCTAATGCTGTCTGTGATGATGATGATAAATCGGCGTCTTCCTGTTTATTGGAGCTGTAGTCAATATTGCCCATACCGAAAAGCAGCTCCAATCGCTAATAGACTGTAATTTGTCAGCATGCAAATATTCTGGGCTGACAATTAACATGAGCAAGACCAAATTCCATGGTAGAGAGAGTGTATTACCCACATCATCACTGCTAAAAATGTTAGCTTTTACCAGTACATCATTTGGAATATTTCGATTCATCCTTTGCGGTAACCTTTCGCTATAAACGAAGATTAATAAGCGTATTGGCAAAGCAACTGCAGTGTTGCCTCATTTAAATTTTGTCTCTGGAGAAACCGCATATTGACTATCAAAACAAAGGTGATGATATATAAACGCTTTACTTATCAGCAGTGACAATAAGACCATCCACGCAAATCAAAAAAAAATCGGAATGATTTTCACTTACTAAACATTAACCATATCACGAACGAATCGTGGATAAGCAAAGTAACTAATACTGAAGTGCTTTCAAATGCTGGTCTTTAGAGCATGCTCAGCCTACTGAGACAGAATTGAAAATGCTCGTATTTCAAACGATCTACTCAATGGGGAGTTGATATCAGGAAGTCGACCAATTTGACAGTTAGCACTTGCGGTATAAAAGACTTTTTAAAAGATATATGAAATCTCTCGTCATTACCTTGCGATTTGGGAATAACTCGATCTTGGCTGCTTACTTTGGTGGCACTGTTTAAAATGTCATGTCCAAGTTGGGTAAGAGCAGACACAGCTCTTGGCTGCTGAACTTAGTTCACATTACCGGTGTGCAACTGACGCCGATCGATCGAATAATGTCTATCGCTATAAACGCTACCGGAGTAATTGTCACCTCCGAATCAGATTGTTTAGTTATCCTTTAAGCTGCGAAGATTGGAACCATCATGCAACTGCAATTCTTGGATATAAGGCACGATGAGCATGATCAATTTTAACTAAAATTTTAGTAGAAACAATGCAAAATATGTACAGTCGCAAATAAAATATTGATAGAGCTTGAACGCAATGTTCTGGATTTGGACGGGATGGTTGCTAGTTAAGTGGCATGAATATATCTCATTATTGTTGCAGTATGGAATGGTATCGAGCATGATACTTGTATAATACTTGTACGTTACTCGCCGTTGGCTGTAATGGATATGTAGTAAGCGCCAGTGGGCTGCTAAATACGCAATTCCGTAAAGTCGGAAATGCTCATCCTCAGCAATCCAGCAAAACATCTAAGGTTAGTATGCTTGGATATTTTGCTGAAGTAGTACGTAAAAATACCATTGATAGCATCGCGGTACAAACGGTAAAATGTGATGAAATTACTTCGAGAAAATACTCCAGGCCTTTAAAACCACGTGAATGTAATAAAATGGCTAATGCACAGTGTAAAGCGGTTAAGCCCGATATCATTTCACAGAGCCCATCTTTTAGGCCTTTGAAGCCTGGTAAAGGTAGTAACAACCAAACGAACCAGTAGAAAATCGGACTCTCAGGCAAATTTAATTGCTACCATCGTTTCGAGACGTGAGAAGTTATCCAAGGATCTGGAGCAACTTAAATCAGCTCATCAGGGAATACAGGATAAAACTCGTAACTTTCTTGTGCTTAAGCATGAGTCAAGGTAATTCAAGGTTTCTAATGGTCTAGAAAGCAAAAGCTTAACAACAACCATAGGATGATAAAAATTTAAATTTATGTGTATAAACAAGATGAGGAAGTAGATTAAGCAGTATATAAGCGTTCGGGAAACGAATAATGCAATAAAAACTTGTCTAATTTCGTTTTAAATTCATTTGAGCTAGGAGAGAGAGCAACAGTTTAATGTAAACTGTTCTAAGCAAAACGTATGAGACAGAGTAAAAATATAGTTCGGGCGGGAATGGGGTACGACTAGCACATTTTCATGGGTCCGATAATTTCTCGTATCCCTTCCCGTGAATAAATTCTGTAAGGGATGGTTCGAGGTATGGAATGTTTTGTAAAGGAAGATGAGGTCTCCTCTGATTCGGCGATAGGGAAAGTCGAACAGATTCAGTTGAGCTATCCTTTATTTATAAGGTTTGTTTCGGATGCACAGAACTAGTTTTGTTGAGTGGTGATAGATTCGATGCATAAGTTTTACATTCTTCGTAAGCCAAGGCGACCATGACTGCACACCGTATTCCATGACTGGTCTCAAGTATGTATTCATGATCCTTGAGAATATCTTAGGCAAAAATACCCGTTTGAGTTTATTTAGAACACTGTTGCTTTTTTAATGACACTCTTAGTATAAAGTGACGTTTCTAAACTGGAGCATATCCAGACACCCAAATCTTTTTATTCACTGCAATTTTCAAGGACATGCGAGAAACTGAGAAACTGGATAATAGGCTTCTTAAGCAATCAATATTTTCGCGTCAGTATAGGCAGAGTGGATTCCTCGGAATTAAAAGTTGTTAGTGGAGTCTCACAGGGTTCAGTACTCGGAACGCTACTTTTCGTAATTTTCATCGATGATTTGGCAGCGTCGCTGAAGTGTCCCTGCTATATTTTTGCTAATGATGTCAAGTTCATCGGATCACGCAATGAACGGGATCTTCATGAGGATATCAAAAAGGTCATTGAATGGACTTCTACATAGGTACTATCAGTTAACTTCACGGAAAGCGATCTGTTATCTAAGGTCGTCAAGAAACTTGAGGTCGCTGGAACAGTTTGTATACTTAAGATGAATGTGGTTCCGAAAATTTGTGACTTAGGTGTAGAAGTTTCAGCGAACTTTAAATTGATTAATCAATGTGCAGATGCTGTACATCGCGCTGGGAGCGACCTTTTTCGCCTTCCATTAATTTTATCATACAGGTTCCCGAAGGTTTTCATACCATTATAAAAAGCAGTCGTGAGACCGAATTTCAAATATTGCGTTCAGGCTTGGTTACTATATTTTAAAAAAATATTGAAAAACTTGAATTTTAATCAACTAGGTATTAAGAGAGAACGATTGATGAGTCTAGATTTTCTCTCACTGAAAATAAGTCCGCTACGTGGGGACCTGATTAAAACCTTCAACCTCATGGCAGGTTTCATTATTGTTCATCCAAGTTGAATGTATGCACTCATGCAAAATAGTGGGGACTGGAAGCCGCCCATTGAACCTGGCCAACCGACATGTCAGGTCTAATGTTCGGAAGTTCTTTTTCGGGAAAATAGTAATAAATTACTGGAATCGTCTTCCTAAAGAAGATATAAGTTCAACTTCGCTAGGTTTTTCCAATGATTGAAGCTACTCTGGGTGGCCTTTTTATTTCCTAACTTGTATCCGTAATTAAATAGATCTTCATGTTGGCTTTAAAACACGCTAATGCCTCTCCTCACATGATGCAGTAAAGAGTTTTTTGTTACATTCTAGATATCGCTCAAACCAGATGAAATTCGTGAAGATATTGATTGAATTGGTTGACACTCTTCTGCGGAATACCACTGAAAGAAATTTAGACGCTCGAATGGCGAATCAGCCACTGTACTAAGCTTCTCGCTGAAATGAGCTGAAAACCTCCACTCTTCATTCCCTTATAAAAGGTAGTCGTGCGGCCTCACTTGGAATACTGCGTTCAATCCTGGGCTTTGTACTTAAAAAAGATATCGCATGTCTCGAAAGGGTCCAGCGCCTTGCGACATGAATGGTTGAGGGTCAGGCAGGAAAAACTTATGAGGCAAGACTGAAGGACCTCGATCTGCTCTCACTAAAGAGACGCCGGCTGAGAAGCGACCTAATAGAAGCCTTCAAGATTCTAAAGGGTCTTACAGGTGATAATATTTCTGAAATCCTCAAAATTGCCCTTAAAGCAGCCACAAGGGGTATTTATATGAAACGTCTTAATAGTAGGCCCAGGTTGCTGGCACGTGAGCACTTTTTCAGCAAACCGAGTGGTCAATTTCTGAAATAAGCTCCCAGCTTGCATAGTAAACTTCCCAAATGTGCTGGGCTTTAAAAGGGAATTAGACTCTAAATGGCCTACCATATTTCCGCATATTGTCTGCTAAAAAACTTAAAAACAACAAAAACATATTGTTACATTTTTATCTCATTTCTGTCTAGGCCTGGGCAAGATGACAGCATCTTATCCCACATGCAGTTTATGACTGTGCTCCACTTTGCCTCGATTAGGCTAGTGATATCATAAATCATACATTGTTCACGCATATTATTGCATTGTTTCCATAATAGATGACCTCTCACCGTGCTGGTGAAGAGAACCCCTATCTTACTTTCCAGACATCTGGAAACATGAGCGCGTGAAACGTACGAAGTTTATACTCAATATCGAAGTGCCGGGTGCTCAACTGTCGAAGGAAATCTGGGCGCGTCAGGGGATTTTAGCCACCTTCAGCCATGTGCATTTTGAACTTGAAATGGTGTACCCCAAGGTTCGGTACTTGGTCCTCTTCTATTCCTGATTTTCATCGATGACTTGTCCTCTGCATTGAAGTGCCCATGCTTCATTTCTGCGGATGATGTTAAATTCATCGGATCAACGGACGAAGATACCTTGATGCACGACCTTGAACGGGTCATAAACTGGTCACATCAGTGGGACCTCCCACTTAAACTTAATAAGAGCCAACTCTTGTCAGCACTGGTTGATAAGATTTCAGTTCAGGTGTCGGGCAATTCTCTCACTGTAAGCGCCACACAGCGTGTTAAGGATTTAGGAGTACTGGTTAGGACGGACTTCAAATGGGAGGACCAATGCGCCGCTGCAGCGCAACGTGCTCGCAAAGTTCTCTTTCGGCTGAGATCCGTGTTATCCAGCAGAAGACCCGAGGTATTCCTGCCCCTTTACAAGGCATTAGTTAGGCCGCATTTAGAATATTGTGTCCAGGCGTGGTGCCCTTACTACAAGAAGGACATCGTTCGACTCGAAAGCTTACAGCGTCTCGCAACTCGCATGATTGAGGGTCAGCGAGGGAAACCTTACGCTGCACGCCTAAAGTCCCTAGATCTTTTTTCACTTGCGCGCCGTCGTTTGAGAGGTGACTTAATTGAAACCTTTAAGATCTTGAAGGGGTTAAGTGGCGTTAGCATGACCGACTTCTTTGCCTTAAGTCCTGAGCTGGTTACCCGGGGCCATTCACTCAAACTTGCTAAGGAGCGATGTCGGCTAGACCCCAGGAAACACTTTTTCAGCCTCAGGGTGGTAAATTTCTGGAACCGGCTTCAAGAAGAACTTATATCCTGCAGTACCGTGTCTAGTTTTAAGCAGGGGTTGGACCGCAACTGGGGTAAGTTGTTTCCTGAATACTCGCCTTAATTGCTTTGCAAGCTTAGGTTTTTCATTTTTTAGCGTTATCCCGTAAATATACTGAGGGCTAGAGTTCTGTGTGTTTTTTAATTTTTATTATACACAATGCTACTTCAGCTAACCTCTCACCGTGCTGGTGAAGAGAAACTGCTTTTTCTTTTTCTTTTTCCAGCATCGGCTAAAACGCGGTGCTTCCTAAGTTCAACCCGGATAATCTCTTGGCTTCGCGAATTAGATCCAGTAAAGATGGTGTATCATTAGAACGGAAACGGGTGGGTCCAGTGGAATAGTTTAACAATAAGTGTGTGTGGAACAGATCTAGTAACTTTGACCAGAAATGACCATCTGGATAAGGACGATCGAACAAATTTGGAAGATTAAAGTCCCCCATGTTGAGAACATGTGTGTGTGTCTGAAGGAGTACACGATACAGGTAACTTAGCAATTGTTCATCGTCTTGGTTAGAATTACTCGGGGGGCGATAAATAACTACAACTATGATTGATTCAAAACTGGAAAGCTGTAAAGTGCAACTTAAAGTATCAGAGGATTGCATGACAGAAGTAAAAAGTTCAGTACAGTGAATAGAGGAATTAACGTAAAGGGCTACGCCACCGCCAGGCGATGGTCTATCGGATCGAAAAACGTTCAAGTTCGGGATATGAACTTCATTTTGAAGATGGCGTTCGTTTAACCAAGTTTCAGTTAGTGCAATAATATCATACGGACAGGTGGAAACATAGAACGTTAGTTCATTGAGTTTGCTCAACAGACCTTGAGTGTTTGCATAAGCACATTTTAGGTATTTGCGGTGAATAAGACCTGACATAGCGTTATGGCCGGCCAGAGTCGGGCCGGCTAAATAGTGTTTTGCATAATATCAGAGGAGTTATTCGATGTAAGATAACTTATCTTTGGACTCGGATTTTCAGATAGGAGAGTAGCCAGCGTAGGGTTGTTGGAGCATATTTCGCTTAGTGTAACAGGATTTTGCGTTGCGCTGTCAGCCGTGATGGTGACTGGAGTTCGACGAGGTTGGTCTGGAAAAATTCGGACACTCGGTGGTGCTGTTCTACGAGCATAACGCCAGGCATTTAGGACAGTAGGCAACATCTCAGAGCGCAGGAAACAAACTTTCAGCAGTCGCGGCGAATTTTCATTGTAAGTGGTTGGACGAGGGAGTCGGTATAGGGACACTGTTGTGACTGGTTCGCAATTCATATGCTGATAAAGAAAACGCCATTGGGCGTGATCATGTTCTTTACGTTCGGTTTCATTTTCGCTGTCACATTCTGGTACTCCATGAACAATGATGGCTCTAGGAGTGTCTTGTCGTTGCACATTTGGAGGACGATTTTTTGCGCGTTCTATCCAGGGTATATCGGGATGTATACGAGAGGGAGAAGCTTCGTGTCGCAGATAATGTGCAGACAATAAAACAATCTCCATTTGATCGTTATTTTCCAAGTAGACGCGCAGCAGACGTGGTTGGTCAGAGTGAGCAGAAGATGGGTGACGTGTGAGTCTCGTTAGGCATAACGGTTTGATAACCTGGATCTTCATGGAAGTAAACAAGCGTTTCCACTGAAGTAGATCATGGGCTTGTTTAGCATTGAACTGCGATTCAGCGGACTCAACAACGTTGGTGCAAATAACAGAGAAATGTTTCAACGTTGACTTTATTTGTTTTGGCATACGAAGAGGACATGGTTGCTTTTTGGTCGGTGTAGTAGCAGTGAGAGTTTCTGCAATGGGTTAAGAGGTGGCATTACAAAAAAGGGGCAATTGTTTCTAAATTCGCAGGAGGATTTATTGGAGTGGATAAATTGAGACCTTTTTGAAGCTGAGCAAGCTCCAACAATACGCGGTTAAGTTGAGACTCAACATGACAGAGTCGGTTTTCCAGTATAATACGTAATGCGAGCTCCGCATTAGTAGTCGGAGTAAGAGAAACATTAGACACACGTGCTGGGGATGTGCGCATTGGATTGGTTTGCGGGGTGTTTGCGAGTGAGTCTGGATGGCGACGGAGACCTTCAAAATAAGGGAAACACGATGGGCAAATATACTTCAGTGGTGAAGACGAGAAGGATTGCATTACAGCTACATCGAGGTGCGTTAAATTAGGAACACAATAGAGATGCGATTTCATGCAGCAGAGTGAGCAGAGCACAATCTTAGATCGGGCGCCACTGTTTCAAGGCTGAATGTACTTGATCATACTGTCTTGACCGAATGATGGTAAACAGCCAGAAACCGGTTATGATGTGCAAGTGAAGGGAATATGATCATCAGAACCCATTTTTGATATGTAAGTGTAGGGGATGTGAGCGCCACAATATTTTAGAAACGAATCAGTTATCAATATTTTGAAATACCATTAATTTTCTGAACAAAGTACGTCCCTCGATGCTTGCTTCAAGTAAAGTAGGACGTAAGAAGGATCTTCCGTATTAGAAAATAAAATAGCAAAAAATGTGTCAAGTATCACTGTTCAGTACTCTCCTTAACGAAGCGAATCAATGCAAATCTACAATTAGACCAGTACATGCATGTTCACCTGCGCAGAAAGAAAAATTATTTACTGCTCCGCTCTCATAAAGTAGGTCATTGTGGAGGTTTTCTGATTCAAGGTGAAAGTGTATTAAATGGTATACAGGAGAAAATCGTTAGGTTAGTTTTCACAAAATTTGCGATGTCCACAACACGTGAGGAGATATACAGCTTGCACCAAAGGCAAACAATGTCGATATGAAGGCCGTATGTGAATAATGGTTAAATGATCTGTTCACATTGGTATCAACAAGATGCGCCATTTAACGTCAAGGCATATATATTATTGATGTCAGAGAAGAAGTAACAGTTATTAATTAAGGAAGACCTTCCTCCACAGTAAAGTCGATTAGGATTTATTGCGTTTCTAAGCATATTCCAGTTTTATGTTTCTTGAACATCTAATTATGTTGAGTGGCTTTAGAATAAATGACGTCTCATAAATTTATTTCTGGATTATTGGGACAAAAACGTCTTTGTTGCATATCGATTGGTTGCAAACTGTTGGTAATAATTTTTTGTTTGGCTTACTATGATAAAACTACATATTTTGCCACTTTCGGGTAATGTTGGTACTCCTTAAGTTCCACTGTTTCAAGCGCATGCGGATCCTGATCCTACTGCCTCTAACTGATTAGTGCAAACAGCACGAAACCAACCGTGGGGTGTGTGATGGAGATGCATGCAAATGAGCTTTTTATACATATTTTGTTGTTATAAATAGGTGTTTTTATCTTTTCCTTGATATGAATCACCAGTTAATTCTGAGTTGTCGTTAAAGATCTTTTAATTTTCTTGAACTGAAAATGTTTGTGTATGATTTTTTTAATTTTCAATATTCATCAACTGGATTTCACGAAGCCTGAACCAACACAGATTTCTTGACATATTTCAAGCATCTCAGGCACTTTTGCTGCTGCTAGTTGGTGACTCGCTTGCTCACATAAGCAAGACTGCCGTGCCTTATGTGATGAAGTACTGAGTGAGAGGGCAGAACTTCTAATTATATTTAAAACTCATGATTCCAGATGTGCGTGTAAAAAAGCTCAATAACGGTACAATACTATTTAATATAGATATATATAATCTGAAAACATCTACTTTCGTATTTGCATTTGTGTGGTACGTAGGAGGAGTGAAAATAATTCCAAGTTTCTTTAAGTGAACTAAATGTCGGCAAAGAATATATGTAGGTACGCAAATTTCATTATCAATAATTATAAAAGTCACAATATTTGAACTAGTCTAATATAAGTTGAGCGTTTCGTTCGTGACAACCTCCTCTTATGTTGCATCTGGTTCTTTTCAGAAAGCTGCTTACTAATGGTAATGGTAAACTACACAACAAAAGATGAATGTTAATATTTGCATCTCAACACACACAAACGAATATAATATACTCCGAATATCCCGCTCTTCACCTTCCCCTTGCACGGTATGACTTTTGATTGTGGAATTATTCATCTGTGCGAACATTACCAAAGGCAACTCATTTTACATTGATGCATCTCCTCACCCCGAGTGGAAGCAAATAGCGTTTTCAATACGAGGAATATAAACAAGGATATATTTGTTTGTATGTGGTAAGCTGCATCTATTATTGTGTAATTCACGATAACATTACAATCCAATGAAAGGTAAGTTTATGGCGTAAAATAATTTTCAAGACTACGCAACAGCTTTGGATGATTGAGGATTCTCGATTTCCATCGTCAACTTGCGCTAACTGCTCCATATTTTAGCTTATCCAGTAATTCTTTGAGCAATATATATTATAGTGGAATTCTGAATTAGAGTTATTAATTTAAGATGATCTCACCAGATCAAACACATTCTGACGATCTATCAGTTGTTAACCTCAATTATTGAAGAATGAAGCATAGGTTGATTTTCTGTGTAATCGTCTGTCATTCCGATTCTATATCTATCGAAATATAAAAAAGTGTTTTCCATGCACCGGGCAACACCCCAACTGACGTGCATCGGTGCGCGTTTGTTTCTTATGGAAATCCCTACCGTCAGATGTTGTCCAATCATCTAGTGAAAGGATTTTTAGGAACAAATTGAATATATTTATGCGTAGTAATTCCACCCTACATCCCGTTTAAATAACATGATTTTTTTCCAAACAAGTATTTTTTTACCCGTCATACCGCCACAATACATGGCATTTTTTGCAACTACAAAACTGTCGATCTTCCTAAAAACTCAAACTTTTTTGTATAATATTTATTGTCCTTATACGAATATCCTGTGGTGTTGTACAGCTACGAGCTTTTTTATACCATAAATTTTTGAATGTTGAATGTTGAATTGTTATAGATTGCAGAGTAATGGTTAGAGCTGTGTTCAAGTATTATTAAACCTTGAGTTGCTATGCACATTTCAAGTACGTTATAGTTTCGCATCAGTGTATTTCGCAAAAACCGATGTCGTTTTGTCGCACGTTTCGAGTTCATCTACGTCTAAAATCCTGTGTTTAAACACAACGCCTTGAAGACGTGAACTCCTCATAAATTACAAGAAGGAATATGAATGTGGAAAAACAAGCTTTGCTCACCATATGTATTAGGATTTATCTCGAAACCGCAGATTTTTGAGTTATGACGTATTTGAGACGTTTAACATTATAAAACGCTTTAATAACGTCAGAGAGTGAAACACAAAAGCTTAGCGCCGAACTTGTTACTCTAAAGGATTCAGGAAATAGATTTGGTTTATTATATCATTTTAAATCCTGTTTATGCAAGAAAAATTAGAAAATATCATCAAAAATCATAAACGTCTCTTCTGTAATCCTTTACAGGATCGTCCTTATATAAGGTTGAGTTTCCACCACATTCTTAATGAAAATCCACTTATTTTCTAGTCGAGAACTTGTGCACGATAAGAATTTCCAGTTCTTTTAATGAACAACGAACTATAATTCGCTCGTAAGCCAATACAGTTTACATAATTTCTTTAGATTATAATATACTTATAGGTACTTACCAATGCTGAATATATATTGTTTAGTTTTCCGTTTGATTTCTTCGTGACCCTTGTGCCATGATTTTATTCGATTTGTATTTTGGAGTGCACAATTCACTTTTGCTTGTACTGGAAAACGCAGAACAGATTTCCCCTAATCACCGGTAGCAGAGAAGCAAAGAAATGATAATTTATTGAGATTGGACTCCAGCAAATAAGTACTTCTGCATTCTCACTGAGATTTTCTTTTATGTTATATAAATGGCATTTGTGAATGAGTGACACCAATGTTTCAATGGATGATGGGGTGAACATATCAAGTTATCCGACAAAGCCGGTGAATATCTTATAAATAAATATATTATTTATTCTTGGATGGTGGTGCAAATCATGAGTCTCTATCACACTTTCTAGAATAGGTCGGAGTAGGTATAACAAACGATAATAGACAAAGCTTTATGTACTGCGCACACAGTTCAGTTTTTGTGTGATTTACACATTTTTTAAACTATGCCACCGCTTAATTAATTTAAAAACATCTTTCATCTAGGCCTTGGCGTCAGCTCGATATTTGTTATACGCACTAATATAGCAAGCGTGCATCTCAACATATCATATAAAATTGCAGAGTGGATCAATGACGATTCACGTGTTTGTGCTAAATTAAAGATTTAAAAAGACTAGATTTAACCACGCCAAACGGACTAGTAATTCGAAATCGACGTTAGTCATATGTGCGAATCCAATATTGTTGTGTAGTTTATACAAGCTTCCATAACCAACATCTACATAACAGCCTTTGAAAATCGCTTAAACATTGTTTACTTTTTACCTCAGTTTCCACAAATGGTCCGAAAAAAGTTCTAACCAAAAGCTTCTGAAATGACGCCTATTTTGGACGAGAAAAGTTCGGAGTTCTTGAAGTTCAAAAGTATGCTCACAGCTTAAAATATATGGCTTCTTAGAGCAGTTAGAATTGGGGCCCAGCAGACAGCTAGATGGTGTGCAATTGTCTATTGGATTGAAATTAGCATTAGTATCAAAAGCTGCGGATACTGGTAAATTTCAAGGTATCAATGATGAGGTCAAAAAGCCATCGATTCGAAAAATTGGAAAAGCTTCGATTAAGTCGCTTTCTGGTAACCAGATTGCCGATAAAGCTCAACAGATGGATAAAAGGGTAAACAATGAATCCTCTCTGGACTGTAGGGACTCTAGGCTTTACTCCATGAACTTGAAAATGCGAAGTGTGTACTAACTCTTGAATACTTCGATACTTCCTTATTCTCGTTGGGTTGAAAAAAGCAATCGACCGATTAACAATTGAGAAGCCCTTAGTGACGACAAATTTAGATCTAAGGTTTTCGAATACTGTAGAAAATCTTCAATACAGCCAATTTAACTATTGCATCATTTTTGCGCGCAGGAGAGGTGCGAGACACATATGATTATCATGATATTTAATATTAATTGTGATCAAGGCGACTTTAATAATTGCAGAAAAATTTCCGTTCTAAATTTTGTAGGTAAATGTGTCGTAAAGTCTCACATATTGGCTATAAGTTGTAACTGTTGGAGTTTAATCGGAATCTCTATGTTGCTTCCACAGGGAAATATCAAACGTAAACGCAAACAGTATATGACATTTGTTTTGTTTGTAGTCGTTGGTTAATGCGTAGACCACTCATTTCTCAGTTCGAAAACTTCAGAATAATCAATTGGATATACTACGGTACCATTAACAAATGATGCAAGCCAAAAGTGCTCAAATGTCCGAAGCAACAGGCAATAAATTAAGCTAATGCTGAGAAGATAGACAATACAACGTTAAACGTTTTGTATTTTCTTTGCTGTGCTGTTTAAACTAGCTTTTATGTCGAAAAACAACAAAAAAGATATTCACGCATCCTCGATGGACATTATCCGTTAAACATCAGCACTTCCGGGATCACTCATTTACTTTTCCTCGCAATGCCATTATTTTTGTTTTATATCAGATCATTTACAGATTATCTGAAAGCAACTTGTAAATACTAATATTTATTGAACGTCAAATTTCGCTGCATAAATGACATTTAAATTTTTTGCAAATGTACATACGACAATCTGATTGTATAATCCTTTTATAAATTATTGATCATGATCAACATGCCTTGGATTTCTAAGAATAAAAATATGTTTATTTGTTTATTTATTTATTTATTTGTATTCGTCTACGTACGCGATGTAATAGCAAGCATTTTAACCTTAGCCGCAAGAGAACACAAACCAAGATACAGTATGTGTTAATCCGTGTAATACTCTTCTATCAAATCCGTATCTATTTAAGTCCCACCCTCACCCTTTCATGGTTGTGTGGCAGTTAAGCATTCGGTGCGTGCTACCGATCTAATGCTGTCTGTGATGATGATGATAAATCGGCGTCTTCCTGTTTATTGGAGCTGTAGTCAATATTGCCCATACCGAAAAGCAGCTCCAATCGCTAATAGACTGTAATTTGTCAGCATGCAAATATTCTGGGCTGACAATTAACATGAGCAAGACCAAATTCCATGGTAGAGAGAGTGTATTACCCACATCATCACTGCTAAAAATGTTAGCTTTTACCAGTACATCATTTGGAATATTTCGATTCATCCTTTGCGGTAACCTTTCGCTATAAACGAAGATTAATAAGCGTATTGGCAAAGCAACTGCAGTGTTGCCTCATTTAAATTTTGTCTCTGGAGAAACCGCATATTGACTATCAAAACAAAGGTGATGATATATAAACGCTTTACTTATCAGCAGTGACAATAAGACCATCCACGCAAATCAAAAAAAAATCGGAATGATTTTCACTTACTAAACATTAACCATATCACGAACGAATCGTGGATAAGCAAAGTAACTAATACTGAAGTGCTTTCAAATGCTGGTCTTTAGAGCATGCTCAGCCTACTGAGACAGAATTGAAAATGCTCGTATTTCAAACGATCTACTCAATGGGGAGTTGATATCAGGAAGTCGACCAATTTGACAGTTAGCACTTGCGGTATAAAAGACTTTTTAAAAGATATATGAAATCTCTCGTCATTACCTTGCGATTTGGGAATAACTCGATCTTGGCTGCTTACTTTGGTGGCACTGTTTAAAATGTCATGTCCAAGTTGGGTAAGAGCAGACACAGCTCTTGGCTGCTGAACTTAGTTCACATTACCGGTGTGCAACTGACGCCGATCGATCGAATAATGTCTATCGCTATAAACGCTACCGGAGTAATTGTCACCTCCGAATCAGATTGTTTAGTTATCCTTTAAGCTGCGAAGATTGGAACCATCATGCAACTGCAATTCTTGGATATAAGGCACGATGAGCATGATCAATTTTAACTAAAATTTTAGTAGAAACAATGCAAAATATGTACAGTCGCAAATAAAATATTGATAGAGCTTGAACGCAATGTTCTGGATTTGGACGGGATGGTTGCTAGTTAAGTGGCATGAATATATCTCATTATTGTTGCAGTATGGAATGGTATCGAGTATGATACTTGTATAATACTTGTACGTTACTCGCCGTTGGCTGTAATGGATATGTAGTAAGCGCCAGTGGGCTGCTAAATACGCAATTCCGTAAAGTCGGAAATGCTCATCCTCAGCAATCCAGCAAAACATCTAAGGTTAGTATGCTTGGATATTTTGCTGAAGTAGTACGTAAAAATACCATTGATAGCATCGCGGTACAAACGGTAAAATGTGATGAAATTACTTCGAGAAAATACTCCAGGCCTTTAAAACCACGTGAATGTAATAAAATGGCTAATGCACAGTGTAAAGCGGTTAAGCCCGATATCATTTCACAGAGCCCATCTTTTAGGCCTTTGAAGCCTGGTAAAGGTAGTAACAACCAAACGAACCAGTAGAAAATCGGACTCTCAGGCAAATTTAATTGCTACCATCGTTTCGAGACGTGAGAAGTTATCCAAGGATCTGGAGCAACTTAAATCAGCTCATCAGGGAATACAGGATAAAACTCGTAACTTTCTTGTGCTTAAGCATGAGTCAAGGTAATTCAAGGTTTCTAATGGTCTAGAAAGCAAAAGCTTAACAACAACCATAGGATGATAAAAATTTAAATTTATGTGTATAAACAAGATGAGGAAGTAGATTAAGCAGTATATAAGCGTTCGGGAAACGAATAATGCAATAAAAACTTGTCTAATTTCGTTTTAAATTCATTTGAGCTAGGAGAGAGAGCAACAGTTTAATGTAAACTGTTCTAAGCAAAACGTATGAGACAGAGTAAAAATATAGTTCGGGCGGAAATGGGGTACGACTAGCACATTTTCATGGGTCCGATAATTTCTCGTATCCCTTCCCGTGAATAAATTCTGTAAGGGATGGTTCGAGGTATGGAATGTTTTGTAAAGGAAGATGAGGTCTCCTCTGATTCGGCGATAGGGAAAGTCGAACAGATTCAGTTGAGCTATCCTTTATTTATAAGGTTTGTTTCGGATGCACAGAACTAGTTTTGTTGAGTGGTGATAGATTCGATGCATAAGTTTTACATTCTTCGTAAGCCAAGGCGACCATGACTGCACACCGTATTCCATGACTGGTCTCAAGTATGTATTCATGATCCTTGAGAATATCTTAGGCAAAAATACCCGTTTGAGTTTATTTAGAACACTGTTGCTTTTTTAATGACACTCTTAGTTTAAAGTGACGTTTCTAAACTGGAGCATATCCAGACACCCAAATCTTTTTATTCACTGCAATTTTCAAGGACATGCGAGAAACTGAGAAACTGGATAATAGGCTTCTTGAGCAATCAATATTTTCGCGTCAGTATAGGCAGAGTGGATTCCTCGGAATTAAAAGTTGTTAGTGGAGTCTCACAGGGTTCAGTACTCGGAACGCTACTTTTCGTAATTTTCATCGATGATTTGGCAGCGTCGCTGAAGTGTCCCTGCTATATTTTTGCTAATGATGTCAAGTTCATCGGATCACGCAATGAACGGGATCTTCATGAGGATATCAAAAAGGTCATTGAATGGACTGCTACATAGGAACTATCAGTTAACTTCACGGAAAGCGATCTGTTGTCTAAGGTCGTCAAGAAACTTGAGGTCGCTGGAACAGTTTGTATACTTAAGATGAATGTGGTTCCGAAAATTTGTGACTTAGGTGCAGAAGTTTCAGCGAACTTTAAATTGATTAATCAATGTGCAGATGCTGTACATCGCGCTGGGAGCGACCTTTTTCGCCTTCCATTAATTTTATCATGCAGGTTCCCGAAGGTTTTCATACCATTATACAAAGCAGTCGTGAGACCGAATTTCAAATATTGCGTTCAGGCTTGGTTACTATATTTTAAAAAAATATTGAAAAACTTGAATTTTAATCAACTAGGTATTAAGAGAGAACGATTGATGAGTCTAGATTTTCTCTCACTGAAAATAAGTCCGCTACGTGGGGACCTGATTAAAACCTTCAACCTCATGGCAGGTTTCATTATTGTTCATCCAAGTTGAATGTATGCACTCATGCAAAATAGTGGGGACTGGAAGCCGCCCATTGAACCTGGCCAACCGACATGTCAGGTCTAATGTTCGGAAGTTCTTTTTCGGGAAAATAGTAATAAATTACTGGAATCGTCTTCCTAAAGAAGATATAAGTTCAACTTCGCTAGGTTTTTCCAATGATTGAAGCTACTCTGGGTGGCCTTTTTATTTCCTAACTTGTATCCGTAATTAAATAGATCTTCATGTTGGCTTTAAAACACGCTAATGCCTCTCCTCACATGATGCAGTAAAGAGTTTTTTGTTACATTCTAGATATCGCTCAAACCAGATGAAATTCGTGAAGATATTGATTGAATTGGTTGACACTCTTCTGCGGAATACCACTGAAAGAAATTTAGACGCTCGAATGGCGAATCAGCCACTGTACTAAGCTTCTCGCTGAAATGAGCTGAAAACCTCCACTCTTCATTCCCTTATAAAAGGTAGTCGTGCGGCCTCACTTGGAATACTGCGTTCAATCCTGGGCTTTGTACTTAAAAAAGATATCGCATGTCTCGAAAGGGTCCAGCGCCTTGCGACATGAATGGTTGAGGGTCAGGCAGGAAAAACTTATGAGGCAAGACTGAAGGACCTCGATCTGCTCTCACTAAAGAGACGCCGGCTGAGAAGCGACCTAATAGAAGCCTTCAAGATTCTAAAGGGTCTTACAGGTGATAATATTTCTGAAATCCTCAAAATTGCCCTTAAAGCAGCCACAAGGGGTATTTATATGAAACGTCTTAATAGTAGGCCCAGGTTGCTGGCACGTGAGCACTTTTTCAGCAAACCGAGTGGTCAATTTCTGAAATAAGCTCCCAGCTTGCATAGTAAACTTCCCAAATGTGCTGGGCTTTAAAAGGGAATTAGACTCTAAATGGCCTACCATATTTCCGCATATTGTCTGCTAAAAAACTTAAAAACAACAAAAACATATTGTTACATTTTTATCTCATTTCTGTCTAGGCCTGGGCAAGATGACAGCATCTTATCCCACATGCAGTTTATGACTGTGCTCCACTTTGCCTCGATTAGGCTAGTGATATCATAAATCATACATTGTTCACGCATATTATTGCATTGTTTCCATAATAGATGACCTCTCACCGTGCTGGTGAAGAGAACCCCTATCTTACTTTCCAGACATCTGGAAACATGAGCGCGTGAAACGTACGAAGTTTATACTCAATATCGAAGTGCCGGGTGCTCAACTGTCGAAGGAAATCTGGGCGCGTCAGGGGATTTTAGCCACCTTCAGCCATGTGCATTTTGAACTTGAAATGGTGTACCCCAAGGTTCGGTACTTGGTCCTCTTCTATTCCTGATTTTCATCGATGACTTGTCCTCTGCATTGAAGTGCCCATGCTTCATTTCTGCGGATGATGTTAAATTCATCGGATCAACGGACGAAGATACCTTGATGCACGACCTTGAACGGGTCATAAACTGGTCACATCAGTGGGACCTCCCACTTAAACTTAATAAGAGCCAACTCTTGTCAGCACTGGTTGATAAGATTTCAGTTCAGGTGTCGGGCAATTCTCTCACTGTAAGCGCCACACAGCGTGTTAAGGATTTAGGAGTACTGGTTAGGACGGACTTCAAATGGGAGGACCAATGCGCCGCTGCAGCTCAACGTGCTCGCAAAGTTCTCTTTCGGCTGAGATCCGTGTTATCCAGCAGAAGACCCGAGGTATTCCTGCCCCTTTACAAGGCATTAGTTAGGCCGCATTTAGAATATTGTGTCCAGGCGTGGTGCCCTTACTACAAGAAGGACATCGTTCGACTCGAAAGCGTACAGCGTCTCGCAACTCGCATGATTGAGGGTCAGCGAGGGAAACCTTACGCTGCACGCCTAAAGTCCCTAGATCTTTTTTCACTTACGCGCCGTCGTTTGAGAGGTGACTTAATTGAAACCTTTAAGATCTTGAAGGGGTTAAGTGGCGTTAGCATGACCGACTTCTTTGCCTTAAGTCCTGAGCTGGGTACCCGGGGCCATTCACTCAAACTTGCTAAGGAGCGATGTCGGCTAGACTCCAGGAAACACTTTTTCAGCCTCAGGGTGGTAAATTTCTGGAACCGGCTTCCAGAAGAACTTATATCCTGCAGTACCGTGTCTAGTTTTAAGCAGGGGTTGGACCGCAACTGGGGTAAGTTGTTTCCTGAATACTCGCCTTAATTGCTTTACAAGCTTAGGTTTTTCATTTTTTAGCGTTATCCCGTAAATATACTGAGGGCTAGAGTTCTGTGTGTTTTACAATTTTTATTATACACAATGCTACTTCAGCTAACCTCTCACCGTGCTGGTAAAGAAAAACTGCTTTTTCTTTTTCCAGCATCGGCTATAACGCGGTGCTTCCTAAGTTCAACCCGGATAATCTCTTGGCTTCGCGATCGGGGAAGATTTCAAACAGACAAAAAGAATATACGTTTTGGTAGTGGTGGGTGCTTCTCTGCAGCTTTCCACCGAAAGAAATTCTGGACGCTCGATTGGCTTGTTAGCCACATACTGTCCTGTGCAAACTGAACTGAACTGAACAACGATGGTTCAACAAATGTGAAAACTTGTAAAAAGATTTAACAGCTGTCTCTATCTACCAAAGAACAAAGAACCAACATTGACAGTGGTAAGCGATTTTTTGAAGCTTTCTGCCGACAGAAATTCTGAACGCTGAATTGGCTTATCAGCCATATACAGTCCGGTGTAAACGGAACTGAACTGAACTTTGAGGGTTATCGTAATTTGCGCGCTTTTTGGATAACTCGATGCTTAAGTTTTCGTCTAGTTTCTTCGATTAAAACTCTTTAAGCCATCATGGATTCGGGTTTTGCTGTCGGTGATACGGTATTTGTGGGCAGTGGTTCAGAACGTATAGGGAAGATAGCTTTTATTGGAGAGACTAAATTTGCAGCTGGTGAATGGGTTGGTGTGGTACTCACTAGTCCTTTGGGCAAAAATGATGGAAGTGTCAATGGGGTCAGTTATTTTCAATGTAAACCGATGCATGGTATATTTTCAAAACCACAAAATTTACGACACGCTTCAGCTACGGAATCAAACATGGTCAACGTAAGTCCTTTCCTGTTTGCGTTTATTTCATGAAAATGTATAGATGTTAGCGAAGTCCAGTTTTTAACGAGTAAATTACTTCCTAAAAATTGTCTACCCTCAGATCGAAACAATTTTAGAAATTTTTGTGCATCTGATTTGATTTCAAAAGAAATGATTCAAAATTTGTGATTTTTACAACCATTCCCTTTAACAACCATTTTACGTAAAATTTTGACCAATTTTTGAGCCCTATTTTAATCCTCGCCGCTTTTAACTAATATTTATGGGGCTTATTATTGATATGTAGCTGAGTTACATGGTATGAAAGTACTTGGCCTGGATCAGGCTTGTGCTTTCATACCATGTAACTCAGCTAACCAATGTCCACAATACACTATTGACTATTGACTATCGACTTGATAAGCAATATGGAGTACTTTTCTTTTCGGCTTTTTTTTGAACTGCTGAAACTTCTCCAGACCCAATGTGTTAACTATCTTCTTCTTCTTCTTCTTGATAGACGACAGGGGTCAAGCCCTTGTAAGCCGCATCTCTTTATATCAGCAACATACGCGAACATGGCCCGCTATAAGGCCTATTTGCCCCCGTTTTTATCTCTTCATGTATGCTTTTTAGCACGCTTTGTGCGACCCTCTGTACACACCACCCAGTGGTTTCTTACAAGCTATCAGCTTTTATTACCACAATAAAACTATTGACTATTGACTATAGTCCAGGAGAACCTCAGTTGAAGAAATCCTGTCCAGTGTTGTTCAGCTTCGCCGTGATTACAGGCAATACCTCAGCCAAAAGTTGCTTGAATTGGTTTTCAGAGCTTGCTGAGATAACCTCTTCCGGAAGCGCATTCCACAATTTAACAATTCTTGTTGAGAGCGTGAGTTTCATGTTTCATGGTTAGGTGTTTAACCCCATTTAACATGTGCTTGGACACATGCTTTGAACAGGTTGGTCGTACCAGCCTTATCCAACAGTGGCATACAAGCGCTCCTTGTTTACCATTCTTCCACTGTTTCAAGCGCATGCGGATCCTGATCTTACTGTCCCTACCTGATGAGTGCAAACAGCACGAAACCGGTCGTGGGGTGTGAATGACGGAAAAGCATGCAAATGAATATTTTGTTTCATGGTTATGGGTTTAACCCCATTTAACATGTGTTTCGATACATGCTTTGAACAGGTTCGTCGTACGAGCCTTATCCAACAGTGGCATACAAGCGCTCCTAGGTTACATGATAATTTGCACAAGGCAAAACATTTTCGCGTAGATAATTTCTTTTTCCTCATCCTCATTGTAATCATGGAGTGTAGGTCTAGACTCAAACAAAGTACCAAGCAAAACGAAGCAGGGAAAACATATGCAAACGCAGAAAAATATAGCGGATAAGCGGAATATGCAAATACGTGTAAAAATCGGTTTTTTTTCAATGCTCATTGCATACAATTTTAATATTTGAAACTAAAATATGATACAATGATATCACATAATTAAATACATTGGCGCTACTGACCTCGGTTTTCAGAAAACGTAAAGCTTCCAACCAAATGTTAGCTGGATCTATTTGACTTAACCCTGGCAAAAGAATATGCCGGACTATATTCAGCAATTCGGTGAGCTTCTTAATTTTAGCGCGCCACGTCATGGGTTGGTCACTTGAGCTAACATCAGCATTTCTCTCAGTCTGCTGCCTCTTGGTCCTAACACCCATTTGCGGCCATCGTTATTTCTAACACGATGCTGCCTCCGAGCGCGAGCTATCCTACGCAGGCTAAAAGCTTCAAAAACAAAACTGACAGATATCTTTCGCTTGAATAGAACAGGTTTTAGAGCCGTAGGTATGCGTAGCATGCTCTACTTCGTCGCACACTTGACGTCATTGGGCAACATCCATTATGCATATTACGTACGTTGAATGCAACGTCACATGATGCAGTAGGTTTCACGTTTTCTTTGATCTTCAGGTATTTGAATATGCAATCGTGTTCAAGTTGTACTGTGCCTGAAAAGCATAAGAAGAGTAATGTTGTATATTTCATGGACCGGTACGTTGTAGCTGCTGTGAGAGACGGAGCTATCCGCCTTTTTAAAAGAGCATCGGATACAAGTTTGGGAGAGATCTGCTCCCTTTCTGGCAAGGTCTCACCGCGTACTAATTACTCGGGTTACAACGTATTCGAAAACTGAATATTATGATTCCCCGTTGTTTCAACACAAATCCTTGTTTGCTGCAACTGTTGCTTCTGTTTTTAACATAGTAGTTGAATTTTGGAAGTCTCGCGATGCCAAGCGGTTTTTATGAAACTAGCCACTATAGTGATGCAACTCCACTAAAAATATTTCACAGTATATACGCAAAATGAGAAACGTGCTCGCTTATTTTATATTATTGTCATTGTATTTCCTTCAATTCAAATTATTTGGTTTCATTTTTTTACTTTCATTGCTGCTTTTAGAAATTCACACCAGAAGGTGATCAATCTGGTGATACATTGCCCAGACGTTTCACCGGCTCCAGTATTCCTCCGAGACCCAACTCCAGCCTTGTCGGCCAGCAAGACAATGAATCTGCCAAGCCTAGTTTCAAATTGGGAGATCGTGTACAAATTTCCGGTGGTCGCATCGGTATACTTCGCTATTTAGGAACTACTGAATTCGCTGCGGGAGAGTGGGCTGGAATCGAATTGGATGAGCCTCTCGGTAAAAACGATGGTTCAGTAAATGGCAAACGATACTTCAGTTGTAAGCCAAATTTCGGAATTTTCGCCGCTATCAACAAATTGCGCATTCCTGGTTCGCAGCTACGGTTAGTTGAGGTTTTTATCACTGTGACACATGCTCGCGATGTTTCTCTGTTGCTTATTAATTTTAACAATCTTTTTTCACATTCTCAAGAAGGCGTAAACCAATTCGTTCATTTCCGTCGAGAGCTGCTGCCGTTTCATCCATCCCATCTAAGCATTTTCAATTTATTTCGCAGTGGTTTTATTCAAATGAATCGGTAATCAACAAGGGAATTTTAGTGTGCAGAACAAACTAATTATAAGGACGACCGATTACTTCAATTTGAACTAAATTAAAAAATACTTTAAGTTACACGGTCGACTAATTTACATCAACTGACTACAGCAAGCGTCTACTAAAAACGAACATTTGAAATCCGAACCGAATAATGCAATTTCTTCTGGAGAAAACTTTGAATTATGCAAGTCATCATCAACACCAGCAAAACTCATTGAGAAGAGGCATCGATGCTTAACTGCCACGGCGAAAATATGGTGACAAATAAAAGGGGTTGGTAGCAGAGATAATAAATTACAGGTATTTGTAAGCATGCAAATTGGGTTGAAGCGCTTATTACTCTGACACCCGTAATCATCAATCAAACATCACACACAGGCAGCGCAAATACATTGCGTTGTAAACAGAAAAAACAAAACCTGTTGTGTAATATCTTACTACAGTGATGAATCGCGTAAGCGGTTGACTCGCCATCAATGAACTTACTAAACAAATTCGTAGTTAACAATAATTTCGTGACAAACTGAAGTTCTACACAAAGTTATACTTGAATGCCATTGTTGCATAGGGATCGTACAACGAACCACGATGTTCAAACACAGAATCACATAATGATTCCTGGTTAAGCACTCAAGGCACTTATGGATGACCAAAGTGATGTATAAGTTCGGGGGTGGGTGGGCAACACATTACTTTGAAATTCTACACCCTTGTTGCATGAATATCAATCTACTGTTTCTCCAACAGCGCATAAACAATTCGCAAATGTGAAGGATTTGTGGCACATTCTGAACTTGAATAACGTGACAACCTTTGATGCATTGCGGAAACGTACGATATTTTTAATCATACCAAATTTTAGATTACGTCAAAATACTATTTCTGAAGACTACATGCAGTCATTATTTGCTAGTTTATGATTTCACGGATGTGCAATCTTGCTGTAGCTCACTACTGAACAGGTTCCACAGTGCTAAATCGATTGGCCACTCGTAGTGGGCTGCATTCGGAAACGCAATGCAGTCGCACTTATGGTCGATATTGATCTATGTATGCATGTATGAATTTATGAAAGCACTGGCCTGATACATGTAAATTGCTGCACAATCATAGACTGCACGTGGGCTAAGATACTGTCAGGTTGCCAAGGCCTAAACATATATGGGAAAGAAAATAGAAATGGTAGTGCGGCTTCAGCCTGTTTAAAAATGCAGCTCACCACTGATGGCCAACCAATTTAGCATGGTTTTAGCCCCACAGCATAGAAGTACTGTACGATTGCACATCCGTTCATCGACCGAAGGAGGCCAACAATAACATTAATCTGCGGATCTATGGGCCTTCTGTGTTTATCATTCTCGTTCCGCTCGTTTCAGCTGTCCCATGAATCTTAGTTAAAATCAGTCTCGGTTTCGGTCTCTTGTCGTTTTATTTGTTTTTCCCGCCATTACATTCGATATCGTTTTATCTTGTCGCGGTTGTTAATCATAAACGATATAATGCTTGCTTGTGTTTACGGTTAAAGTTTACTCCAAGCACGAAAACTCGTTTATCGCTATCGTTGCAGATTATTGCTCACAGTTATTCGTTGTTGTGATTTAATCAAAGGGCTAATGAATCTTCATTTTACTGATCACGTTTCTTGTTCAACTTAGTTTTTGATTTTGCAATTTCCGTGATTTTTCTAACAATGTCTTGAGCATATCGGCCTAGACAATTCTTTTTGTTTTTGACGTGTAACAATGTAAGTAAGTAGGTTTGCAGTTTAGAAAGTACATAAGTAAAAAATAACAGCTTGTACTTGTACTTGTGTGCCACTATCTCCTCCTGGAGGATGAGTCGGCTTCAATGAAGATTCTTGGGAATTCGGGTACAAAGCGGCGTCCCCAGCACCACTCGACGTTTGTTCGAGACAGCTTCTCCAGCCTTTGCACAACCAAGTGCGACCTGCAAAGCAGCAGGGAGTTGCCAGAAAGAAGTGGTGTGCACCAACTAACCGTCTACCAGACTCTGTTCCAGGTTTTTCCTCAAGGTTTTCTCCCAAAGCCTTTCCCGCGATAGGATATCCCGCAAGGCAGCGGAGGTTTACAATCAGAGTTTTCCTTCCCTTAGATGAAATGCCCTCCCAGGCTAACGAGCTACATCTGCCCGAAGCAAACTGGTTTTCAGGCGCCAATCACTCGCCCTCGCCCCTTCTCCTGTTGGTAGAAGCAGTTCCGCCCTGCTCGGGGATCCACTCGTGCAGGCCAGAAGCTGGACTTGGTTATCAGAGGCTATTTGAGACGCGCGCCATATGGGAGCATTTTATAAACAGTGGGAGGTTATCCTCACTGCCACCCCCGGCATTGACAACCTTTGGACAATTCTTTTTAGTTTTTGACGTATAATAATGTAAGTAGGCTTGCAGTTTAGTAAGTAAATAAGTAAAAAATAACAAGCCTGAATTTAGGCAGCGATACACTATCGTAGACCGAACGTGAGCTGATATACTTTCAGTTTGCACAGATCTGAGTATACAAAATGGGAAATGGTGGTTTAACTTCATCGCGTTTCCTCTTGCATCTCATCACCGATGGAAGATTAATTTACCATGGGGTTACCTGAGCAATACAAAAGTGCTATAAAATTGCACATCATGGCGGGTTGATGTGCAATAGAACTAGATTAATGCTTATTACATGATGCTTAAGTATTTACCAAGCCCGATGTGCAATCATGTAGTACTAACACCGTGGTAAATCGATTTACAAAGGCTAGAAACGTTGTAAGGAAGTTGAATGTTGCCAGACTTAATGATCTCCTGGTTCTCCGAGGGTTTCAGGTCAATTTGAGTTTGCACCTTTCAACAGTTCCCAAAAATAGTATCGATGAACAATGAAATGGGATACAAACCTCTTTGGAAACAGCCGCGTTGTATAGTTGTGGGCTGATTTCCCGCGTATCTCATCACTTGTTTTCTGCGAATTCTCTCCAACTAACGGATCAACGTCGATTGCTTTCTGTTGATAGCATACACGATGCGTCACGAAGGCTCATTAAACGTAAACTGGTTGCCAGTTTGAGAACCGACGGGGAAAGTTGGTGTAGTTTTAAGGCTACGGAGATGGAATCTGCGGCAGTTGTATGCAATTTCAGAAAATTGTTCCAACTCATCAGAACTACTGAAAGCGGGCGACCAGGCATCAGTAAGCTAATACGTGAAGCAGATGGTTCACCAGTTTTTAACATGCACAGGCGTATGGATCGATGGGCAGGACATTTTCGCTTTTGAACTGATTTTCTGTACCCTCTTATTTCAGGGATATGGATCACTGTACCCCATTGTCGATTTCTCTCGATGCTCTGACTCATTCAGAGATTTACAACGTACTCGGGAGTCTAAAGTGCCATCGGCCATCAGGTGCTGATGCTTTGGTACCCTCATTGTTCAAAGATGGCGGTTTCGCTCTAGTTAGCGAACTTCAAGCGCTGTTCGCGAACATATGGGCTGAGTAATGCGTTCCGATCCCTCGGAGAGAGTCCGTAATTGCTCCGATTTTCAAAAAAGGGACTGCGTGATTTCTGTGAAAATCATCGGGGTATCAGTCTCATTTCAGTAGCTCCTAAAATACTGGATCCATGCTGCTTCACCGATTGAGTACCAAACGGGACGAGCAAATCCGTGAGGAGCAAACAGGGTTTCGTGCCGGTCGAGGGTGCATTGATCAAATTTCTACACCGTCAGTTACTGGAGCAACGCCACGCATTTCGTAGGCCACCTATCGTTGTATTCCTTGACATCCGAGCGGCATTCGATTCAATCGATCGCGAAAGTCTTTGGAACTGTCTGCTGAGGCATGGAGTGCCCGAAAAGTATGTTTGGATCTTGAAAGCATTATATTACCAAACTTCGGGCAGGGTTCGAGCGTCCGGACAATTGTCGTCCTCGTTCAATATCTCCAGCGGGGTGCAGCATGGCTGCCCTATCTCGTCCTTCCTTTTTAACCTCGCGATCGACGATGTCCTGGAAAGCTTTAGCTGGTCTGGTGGGCGCAGGTGTTGAACTTCTGCCGCGTGAGAGAGCTACCGATCCAGAGTACGCGGATGACATCACACTTCTGGGAGATGACCCTTATATAATGCAACAAGCCCTGGACCGCCCAGCATTTGAAGCTTCAAGGAATAACATGTGCTTTGCGCCTAACAAGTGTAAAACACTTGCCCAGGACTGGAGCTGTTCTCTTCCAAATCAGTGCGATCTCAATCTTGAATTGGTCGACAACTTTGTTTACCTTGGCAGTTGTATCTCCACTGGAGGTTGTGTCGAGGACGAGATATCACAACCTGTTCGCAAAGCGGGTGTATCGTTTGCTAACCTTCGCCGCTTGTGGCGTCGACGCGATGTTTCACTCCATAATAAAGGCCAAGTGTACAACGCAGTGGTGCGTGCTACACTCCTTTAAGGCTGCGAAACCTGGTCTATCCGAGAGGAAGATGTCCGTCGGCTTTCTGTTTTTGACACCCGTTGCCTGCGTAGGATTGCTCGCATTCAGTGGAAGCATCGCGTTACAAATATAGGTGTCTGCAAGCGGGTGTTAGGAATAGGTGGCCACGGACTGTGCGAAACGCTGGATTCTAGCTACCATTTCTATTTTTTCTCATTTCTCTCTAGACCTGGGCAACCTCACAGTATCTTAGTCACCGTGCAGCCTATGACTGTGCGGCACTTAGCCTGGATCAAGCTTGTGATTGCATACATGAATACATTTAGCAAGCCGGTACTTTGCTCCTCTTAGTACCGACCACACACCTAGCCGAGATCTGTTATCAATCCCTATTTTCCATCGACTCATTTCATCCGCCTTTTGAGCCAGTATATAGTTTCACTTTTATTCTTGTATTGGCTACCGCGCTTGTCGTCACAATCTCGTTTTCCTTATTTACTTATCTTGTCACGAGCAATGTCCACTCTAACTGACTTATTCAATATTCAAACCCATCTTGACTTTATTCGTTACGACTCTCGTAACCGGTTTTCATACTTATGCATTTCTCATTAATTTTAGGCGCAGTCAGGAATCTTTACTCTCTTACTGCTCCAACCTTTCCTCGGTATCCCGTTCATATCGTGCCCAATGCGCTCCTCCTCCCACCCAGGTATGTAATCTCTTACAACCCTTGGTTCGCGTTGATTTACTATCCGTGCATTGCAAATTAGGTTCTTTCTGATTCGTGCCTCGTACTACTGCTATTTATTATGCATTGCTAATTGCGTGACATTTATTCTCGACTGTAGTATGCGCATTGAACATTAATTTAGCGGCAACACATACGCGTGGGTACCTACCAAACAATCAACTGGATTGTGTGCGATTTGTGCACCCATACGTTTAAAGAAATAGCGATTTTATTTCGGATTTGTTGTTTGCATAAATGACCAAAGGTACTAAGTTACAGCTTGTATTTCTGTATCATTTTGTAGCATCCACATGCATTGGTTGTTATTTGCCTAAATAATCAAAGCTACTAAGTTCCTGTATCAGTGTCACTATCATATCCCAGCATTTGATCTCTGTGCAAAATGTCTTGTTCAGCTCCACTGCCATTTGGTTGCTACTCACAGATCTACTATTCTGTAGTATTTCTCCCTGCGCAGCTGACAGCGTATCACATGTTTTATCACCACCCCTGAGTTGTATAAGGTTGCATGAAACCGTTAGTCTTAATCGAGACCCAATGTTGGAGTGCTCATGATACCAGGCACTACAAATATCTGAAAAGAAGCAACATAAGTGAGACTATAGTTTTAAAAATCGAAGAAAATATTGTATCACAGTAATGGGATGCTGTTCATTTGTTGATGTGTTTTGAAGAGTGTTCTACTGTGTAGCTTACTTTCAGTGGCATTCAACTTTGGAATGTGCAGGACATCCGCTGCAATAGATTTCGCTTGTCTCGCTGCCGTAATAATATGCTTCAAGTTTATAGGCCTGGGCAACTGGCCTGTATATCTCATAAATGATGAACCGAATCTGATGAGAAAGTATTAGTACAGATTGCACAATAGTTTACTATCCATGTGTTCACGAGGTTGACTCCTTTTTGTCACGCATATTTGTTAACTTTCAACGCACATGAGAAAAATGTATGTATGTATGAAAGAAAAGCCTAATCCAAGCAACGTGCCGCACAATTATAAACTGCACGTAGGCTAAGATACTGCCAGGTTGCCAAGACCTAGATAGAACAGGGAAATGGTAGTGAGACTCCAGCATGTTTCCGAATGCAGCTTAGAACCAGTGGTAAATCAATATAGCAAGGTGTTAGCTGCGCAGTATAGAAATATTGCACGACTGCGCATCTGTGTGAATGACGAAATGTAGCCACCACTTACTACAAGCCGTTTGACAATTACATCCAACCATGTTAACGTTAGCGAGTTAATTAATTTACTTTTCCAACCTGCAGAGCCATCTCAACTCTTCCGCCCCCCGTCGTCCTCCGTCCACAGTTTGCAGTCCAGATCAATCAAAAGATCAAACAGCAAGTCTACAATCACTTCAGGTAACTGTTGTGTCTATCGAGTGCCTATCCATATCCACTTCTGTTCATTGACCTTCCGTGCGAGTACATACTTGGGCTTTTCAGATCACGTGGACTGCATTGCATTAGCTCACTCAAGACCCTATGAGTATAGAATGACAGGCAGCATCCACTGTTATCATGATCCCGGTAAATGACTCACGGATAACACCGGAAGCACATGTTGCCAGGTCACTCTTTATCATAGTGATAGATTGAAATAATCTCCTTTATAACTTGTACTGTAATTTGTGTTTAATAGATAAAGTTTTGTAGACTGCTCGTGTTTGATCCGCTCAGATTTTTAATTTTCTCTTCCTTATCCGTTTCGTACTAGTTACACGATAGGTAAGCATACCTCGCCAACACGATTGTTAGTACTGTATTAGTCTCTTGACGAGGCTGTTTAAGTTTTAATCGAGTTTTTCAACTTAGCCAATCGCTCTTTCTAGTAAATTGACTGTCTTGTGTATTGTATATCGACGTTGAATTGTGAAGAAATCCTCGGAAAGTTATTCTTTCATTCAACGCAGCGTTTAGTTCGTGAAAAAGAACAACACATTAGCCAGTTGTTGGAAGAACGTGATCTGGAACGCTCTGATCTGGCCCGGATTACCGTGGATCGAGAACAAGTAAGAGCATTTGCATTGATATTTTGCATTCAATCATCCATTGCATGTTGTTGGGTGCTGTTGTTTCTCTCAATATCGAAGACCTGCTTTCGATTTCCTTTCGTCTGTGATGGTCGGTTATCGACAACATAAATAAACTTCGTCGAGCATTCATTGCGCTCCCATGCTCTTTATACTGATCGAAAACAAAGCAGTAAAACAGAGATCGCCAAGTTAAGGATGCATGTCCGTTTGTGATTGTGCGATGATAACGATTTTTCTTCAATTCGACATCTTGTGACGGATGACAGGAAAGCGGGAATGTATGTATGAAAGCACAAGCCTCATCCAGTCAAAGTGCCGCACAGTCATTGGCTGCACGTGGGCTAAGATATTGTCAGGTCGCCCAGGCCTAGACAGATATGGGGGGAAATAGAAATAGAAATGGTAGTGAGACTCCACCCCGTTTCAGCATGCAGCTCAATATCGGTGGCCAATCAATTTAGCACGGTGTTAGCCGCACAGCACAAAGTACCGCAATGATTGCACATCCATGCAGGCAATGAGAATGAAGATAATGAAGGGTGAAATTTTTAAAAGAGCTTCCGAAGAAAACCCGGGATTTTTGAGTTCTACTAGTAGAAAAAGGAGAAGTAGATAATTTCGAATCCGACCGGTTTCTGTTTTATATCCAAGACTCAATCAGCGTAGGCGGTGCTGTCACAGTAGCACGAACACGCTCTGGAGATCAGCTTTAGAGAATTTTTCTGCTTTTTTACTCTTTGCATGCCTGATATGTTCCGTACTCGAAAGGCCTTCACCTTCATTCGTGCCGTGTGTGGACGGTCCAGGTTTCATCTGGACCTTGCACTTCCTAATCAAATCCGAGAAACATTCACTGAGCAGCAAAACATTGGTTGAAGCTAAGCACATTATTGTCGCCAAATTTGCTCCTTCGCGTTTTTTCATGTAACTGTCTCAGACAATCTGTTTCCAGTTGGGACGAATTTTCCCTAATTACTGAGGTGAGACAGGCGTTTTTTTACCAGGTACTGCTTTTTTCTTACCCTATATGCAACGGTTACTAACCCACGCTTCCGCTTCTTAGTCAATTGTGCAAGGTCAGCAAAATCTTCACTTTCATCGTAGGTGTTTCTTGTTGATTTATTACGTGTATTTTTCAGGCTTACACACAATTGAAAAGTCAACAAGCGGAGCTAGAAAGATTGAACATGGTCATTCAGAACGTCAGTGCTGCGAATCGCATGCTGCAAGAGGAAAACGAACAACTGGCGTCACGCTTGCACGAAGAGAAAAAGTAGGTTACGTAAAGCAGCGGAATGGATAACCTTCATGATTCGTATAACAGCATTGGTATAACGTGTTCGCATCTTGTCATACAAGTGCTTCTCGATCGTAACATGTGCAAACGTTTGCACATCAATTCACACCATCTCCATTGCTCACTGGGTTAATCGGCTCTTGACATTCTTCATTAATTCATGAAAATATTCGCCACTGATGGGATGATAACATTTGCATTTTGCATCATCGGTAACACTTCCCAACGCTCCCCAATCATTTATTGTAGATCTGGAGACCAAACGCCGCAGTAATCAAACGCTGCAAGACCTTGATTAGCACACAATTATGCCCAAAGCTGCTATGACCAGAAGCACAGAGCTTTTAGCTATTATTAATCTTATCCTAACGATGAATAGCCTATTTTACACACGAAGACCTGTACATGATACCCTACTCAGTCACGGTTTATGGCTCGTCAGTTTGAAGTAATGCTCTGAACACCATAGGCAACCTGACAGTATCTTCGCCCACGTGCAGTCGCTGACTACGGCACTTTGCCTGAATCAGGCTTGTGCTTTTGTACTTCGTACTGAATACCCTTGTTCTTGTGATTTGTAATGAATAAGCTTCGTACATTGCCATAAAACCGTAAGGGAGGAGTAGGATTTCGTTAAGTCTATTTGGGGGCCGTGTTGCGTTCTCTGTTCAATCTTGTATTGCGTTGTTCACACAGGTTTCGACCGACCTTCGATCCGACCTTAACTACGCTATCCCCACGGTTCGCACCCACTTATGAATTGTGCCAAGTCCTGTCTATGGGCACTTGTTTAGGTTCTAATTCATGTGCAGTCTAGCGTGTACGCATTTTACAATTTGCTCTTCCTCTCCTTGAAATGGTGTTCTGCATTGCCCAGAAATATGTGATATTTGGCGACTATATTAGTCACTGTTCTCCTGGTCGGATCATTTCGTGCTATCCGAAATATATATTCGACGACAGGCAACCTATGGACCAATGAAAGACTCGATGGAGAAGAATGTAAAATGTGAATTCCACCAACCGCCGGGAGTGATGGCGAACGGACTAATGAATACCAATTACGAGTCACTTCGAAAGAAGTTTTGCTGATGATATCATCTAACTTGATGAGGAAACGTCTAACAACAACTGGCACATGTTTCTAGGTTCCAGTCTACGCGGTGACAGATTAACATGCTGCTTCGACTAGCTTCACATTAAGAATCATGTTTGGTTAGCGTCATGTGTTTCGAGTGCGAATCGATTGTCATTTTATCGCATGACAATCCTTGTCGACAAACATTGTTTGATTCAAGTGTGATGTATATTGCTAGCGGTTTTAAAATCTGTCTATCCTAAACACGTGCTGTGTGCGTGTAGGTGATTGTTATCGAATGCACTCCACTTTCGTGTGGGTCGATTACCGGTTTCTTTGGGTCTCATCCAAGTTGTTTGAAGCGGTATCATACAGTTTCTCGGGAATATTTATTTCGTTGTTGGGACTGAGAAAGAAAAAAAAGCGTAAAATAACGATCGTTTCTGGCTGAAAACTTATCACGCGACTTGATAAAATCGTTTGCCAATAACGATACCCGACCAGCATCTGCGTATCACGTTCGAACCCATTTTGCCTGGCATATTTTGCATTTCTTTTTTGGAAAGGTTACAAGGCACAGTCTAATGATCGATCAATAACTTGGTGCAGTGGGATGTGCTGTCTCCTCATAAAGCGACTGTTGGTAAAATTGATTTTCACAGACAATCAGTCGCGTGCAGTTTAATTTCGATTGTTGTTCTCATATATCTTCCTTGACCTGGGCAACCTGACAGGTGCATTCGATGACTGTGTGGCACTGTCTGTCTCCAGACTTGTGAGTTTCTAAGCATGCGTCGATTTTTTCTAGATCCAAAAATAAACATTCTAAAGAGTGACCACAAAAGGTAGTCCATTTCCTCGATTTCAATCAGACAGCCTCCGTTTTTTCACCGTAAATTTGTTTTTAACAGTCCGTGGATTCTCGTAAGTATAAGCGGTATGAATATCACGTGGCGAAATGAGATGCAATGCCATTGTCAATTGTCTTGAAACCTGCTTAAACTAGTCGTTGGGTTGACCATCTTAATGTAATCGCCGTGTCATCCTATCCAAACGCATCGACAATCAATCACTTACTGCTGCTTCTATAACTAAGGACCAATGCATTAATGGAGAGGATTCAAATAATATAAACTGGTCGCTCGGAACGATTACTGGAAAACAAAAAGCCTAAGCAATTAGTTGTTCATGATACTCACCATATGATATTACAGCTCCATGGGGTGATTTGGGAGATATTGGTTTATTTAACCCTTTGTCTACGGTAATAGATTTACGTATTTTATGATATTTTTGTGTTATTCGGCTTAATTATGGTATAAATAAAACAGGTGAATAATTTTTATGGATCAGATGCCAGTCGCCGCCTGACAAGTGCAATCCGATGCTGACTGAAGGTACCGACGGGAGCTACTGAGCAATCGACTTCTTGTTTGAGGTGGTAAATAGAGTTACCGTCAGTAGACAAAGGGTTAACGCCGTAACGGTAGCAAACGTTAAACAAATGTATACTTGAATACCACTGTTAAATACAAGGAACCATGGTGTTCAAATACAGAATCACAAAGTGATTCCTCGCCAAGCACTCAAGGCTCCAGAAATCGGTTGTAGTGTGTAAGTGATGGGAATGTGATCACCACACTATATGGTCGGTAACGTTATTTAAATGTTGTAGCGGTGTTTCATAAAATTATCGAGCTTTCCAGTTAAACTACAAATCTTATTTTCTTCATTCACACTTATACATATCGCCAACAACCGTGTTGTTGATGTATGTCATTAACTATCGGATGTGCTTCACTTTCTGCTTCGTCGCCCTTAATCAGTTATGTTTTTGCACGCAAAGTCCTTTCGGCTGTAGGTCTTATCGAAATCGATAACTCCTATCAGTTTTCATGATTCGGTCTCAAAGCTTTCACTAGGTAATGTCGAGATTTGACAAGCATTTGATTGCCGTTTTGCGCATACCAATATCATTTAAAAACTAAACTTCTCTTCTCGTACGTGAAACAATCGGTTGATTCTTAATAAATGTGTTATCCTCGATTTCTAAACCCTCGCAGAACTTTGGAAGATTTGCAGTTTCGAATGGAAGAAGAGAATATTAACAAGGCCACGCTAGAATCAGTGAACGCTGACGATGAATCAAAAATATTTGAGTTGGAAGAAGCCCTCTTGGTCGCCCGTGTAAAGAACGAACGTGTCGAGGCTGAGTTAGCGCATGCACGCGAAGAAATAAACAAATTAATAACCGGGAAACTCACTGCTCCCGTTTCGAACGAATCGAAAGCTACTGCGATGGACGTTACGCACACGGTATCAGCGGTTCAAACCGGAGAGTCGGGTTCGTCATGCATGCAAAAGAGTACACAAACCTTGCTGAAAGCCAACGAGTTGGAGGAAGCGTTGGATCGAGTCGTACCTGATACTAGAGTGCGTATTTCTTGCTTGCACTCATTGATGACTTTTGCTGACTTAACCAACTGTCCTAAGTCAAAAACCTATGTATGTATGTATGTATGTATGTATGTATGTATGTATGTATGTATGTATGAATGTATGTATGTATGTATGTATGTATGTATGTATGTATGTATGTATGTATGTATGTATGTATGTATGTATGTATGTATGTATGTATGTATGGATGTATGTGTGTATGTATGTATGTATGTATGTATGTATGTATGTATGTATGCATGTATGTATGTATGCATGTATGTATGTAATATTTACCTTACTTATGCTGTTCCATTAGATAATATCATACTTTCTTCATCCGTTAGTGAACGATTTCGTCTGCTCGGAAATATTCAACCGAG
Organism: Atriophallophorus winterbourni; assembly: GCA_013407085.1. Taxonomy (NCBI): domain Eukaryota; kingdom Metazoa; phylum Platyhelminthes; class Trematoda; order Plagiorchiida; family Microphallidae; genus Atriophallophorus; species Atriophallophorus winterbourni. The sequence goes on along the minus strand of JACCGJ010011120.1, from coordinate 72,393 downwards.
TTAAGTCTCGTAGCTTTCTATGTCTTTGACGTAATTTTGAGATGATTACATGGTTTTATTCCGAGATACGTTTTCTCACTACAATATTTAAATACTTATAAATATTTATTGGCTTGAGTCGTTACCTTGCTCATGCACCTTTTATGTTTGACCATATATTGCTAATCGTAAAGTTCCACGATTTCATTTAAGTTACTCACCTCTCGTTTTGTCATGTGTTCAAACTCGCGACGAATTAGGCTTTGAATTCACCAGCGATCTGAATGCCAATTGAGTTGAACTAGTGCTACAGTTCGCCAACCGTGTTGTCTACCAATGGATTGAACTATTAACTGTCAATGACCTCGGTGGGAAATAATTGCAAAATGAACCGTCCGGCATTAATAGAATCATCTAGCGTGTTGTTGGGCGCATGCGAGCCGTAAATCGCGCCGAATGAACGTGAACTGTTCGCAATTTCATGTCACAATGTTGTTTCACATCTATACACCTCCATCTGGAATTTTGCATATTTTTTATTGATTAAAGCTTGTATATTTTTAAGTAGTCCTATCGATGCTTTATACTGTGTCTACCACAGACTTCATGAACGACGCAAATTTGTATGATAGCCTAACACAGCAACGTTTGTCATTGTGTTTTTACCGCTCAATCATCCGTGAACGAATTTCCTTCGGTTCGCACTCCATCTTTAATCTCGCTACATATTTTTACCAAGGATATTTTACCAAATCGAAAATCCTACTTTGCGCGCATTTCCATCACACATCCTACGACCGGTTTCTTGCTGTATACAGTCCTCATCTAGGGATAGCACGACTAGGATCCGCATGCCTTAAAACGGTGGAAGATTGGTAAACAAGGTTTGCGTGTGAATGCATCTGCCTGTTAAGGCTGACGCACGACTTACCTTTCCTATAAACCCCCACACTATTCTCGTCTTTACTCACAGCAGTACTTTGTGCTGTGCGAGTAACACCGTGCTAAATTGATTGGCCAGAGGTAGTGAGCTGCATGTTGAAACACGCTGGAGTCTCACTACCCTTTTCTGTTCTTTTTCTTCCTCATATCTGTCTAGGACTGGCAACCTGACAGTATCTTATCCTACGTGCAGTCTCTGACTGTGCGGCACTTTGCTAGGATCAGGCTTTTGCTTTCATACCATTCATACCATACTGCATTGTTCACGATTTAGGACGCCAAAGTCGGATCCCCATCGAAATCTTCGCTGCACCAAGTCAATTTGGTTTCTCAAACCTCGGTTCCACCGTCTCCGACGAGTGGAGAATTATCGTACCACGCGGAAATAGAGCGGCTCCGGCGCGAACTTGCTGATCGCGAAAAGATCACGGAAAGCGCATTGAAACGCCAAGTGGATGTTCTCGAAACGGTTTCTGCAGACTATGAGAAGCAGCTGGCAGACCTAAATGCACAGTTATCTACTGCTTCAAAGTAAGAGCGGCTGATTACATTGTGAAATTTCCACAACGCATTTGCATATTTTGCTGGCCTGTTTTCTTTTTACGCGTTTGTTAATCTGCTTTTCTTGCTTTTTGTTGCTTTGTCTGGCGGAAGATGGTGTTAATGAGCTCACTCACTCTCTTCTATAATACATCGAAATGGTTCATGTGTTTCTCGTATCCCAGAGTTGAAAAATCCATTAATCTGGTCATGTGCATATCGACGTTTTTTTGTTACAATCTTCAAATTTTTTTAACCAATCTACTCAATTCTCTGGTATCTGGTCTGAAAGCACAAGCCTGATCCAGGCAAAGTGCCGCACAGTCAGACACTGCACGTGAGCTATGACACTGCCAGGTGGCCCAGGCCGAGACAGATATGAGAAAGAAAAAAAGCAGGAAATGGTAGTGAGACTCCAGCCTGTTTCAGCATGCAGCTCACTACCCCTGGCCAATCAATTTAGCACGGTGTTAGCCATACAGCGCGAAGTACTGCACGATTGCACACCCGTGCACAATCTACTCAATTAGAAAATCATCATCATCATCTGCACAAGTCTGGAGCCAGACAAAGGGCCAAGCAATACGAAGCAGGAAAAGCAGATAAGCAAGCGCGTGGAGAAGGGAAAGCAGGCAAGCGGAATACGCAAAAGCAAATGCACAAAAAGCACAAAAAAATAATACCGAATAAAAAAATTATGACACACATAATAAAATACACTGGCGCCACTGACTTCGGTTTGTAGCCATATCGCGTAAGGTTTCCAGCCAACTATTAGGTGGAGCTTTTGGACCCCACCCAGGCAAACGAATGGGCCCAACTGAGCCTAGCGCTACGGTGAGTTTCTTCATCCCAACGCGCCACGTCATGGACTGGCCACCCGATCTTTTCTCCCAGCTTCTGTTAGGCTCTGCGAATAAGGCGCGGTACGGTAAACGGTGAGTAGGCATTCTTAAAACATGTCCCAACCATCGCAAGCGAGCAAGCATCAGCATTTCTCTCAGTCCGTGGCCACCTGGTCCTAACACCCGCTTGCAGACATCTATATTTGTAACACGATGCTGCCACCGAATGCGAGCAATTCTACGCAGGCAACGGGTATCAAAAACAGAAAGCCGACGGACATCTTCCGCTCGGATAGACCAGGTTTCGCAGCCATAAAGGAGTGTAGCACGCACCACTGCGTTGTACACTCGGCCTTTAGTATGGAGTGAAACATCGCGTCGACGCCACAGGTGGCGAAGGTTAGCAAACGCTGCACCCGCTTTGCGAACACGATGTGAGATCTCGTCCTCGACACAACCTCCAGCGGAGATACAACTGCCAAGGTAAACAAAGCTGTCGACCAATTCAAGATTGACATCGCACACAGTTAGGTTTGGAAGAGAGCCGCTCCAATCCTGGGTAAGTGTTTTACACTTGTTAGGCGCAAAGCACATGCCATACCTTGAAGCTTCAAGTGCCAGGCGGTCCAGGGCTTGTTGCATTATATGAGGGTCATCTCCCAGAAGTGCGATGTCATCGGCATACTCTAGATCGGTCGCTCGCTCACCCGGCAGAAGTTCAACACCTGTGCCCACCAGGCCAGCTAAAGCTTTTCTCAGGACATCGTCGATCGCGAAGTTAAAAAGGAACGGCGAGATAGGGCAGCCCTGCCGCACCCCGCTGGAGATATTGAACGAGGACGACAATTGTCCGTACGCTCGAACCCTGCCCGAAGTTTGGCAATATAATGCTTTCAAGATCCAAACATACTTCTCGGGCACTCCATGTCTCAGTAGACAGTTCCAAAGACTTTCACGATCGATTGAATCGAATGCCGCTCGGATGTCAAGAAATACCACGATAGTTGGTTTACGAAAATTGCTTTCGTGGTAGCTATTTAACCTTATGAACACTCCCTTTTCTATGTAAGACATCCATTTCTATTTCCATTTCTATGTTCCCCTTCATATCTGTCTAGGCCTGGGCAACCTGGCAGTATCTTAGCCCATGTGCAGTCTCTGACTGTGCGGCACTTTGCCTGGATCAGGCTTGTGCTTTCATGTCATCATATCATGCTAGACATCTAAGTCAGACATGCTCTGCTGGATGCATTTTTTGCTACACACCATAGGTGCATAATTTTATTAGATGGGTTGCAACCCACCGGGGCAGATGCACTCCGCGCTTAACGCATTTTACATCCAAACTAACATTTTCGTGCGTTTCGTTCCCATTTTAACTTGCGAGCATCTGGTACTTGCATCCCATAAATTCCGTTTTACGAGCCCAGTAAACGTCTGTTTGTTTGTGTCAATGACGTGCACTGTCTTCTACATGTGCTTAAACGACAACTCTAGAAACGAAAGGTTTCTACCTCCCTTTCGCCAACTGGTCATGTGTTTACTACGGACCAGACTGAAAATAAACCACACGTCTCTCTTGTAACCAGAACAAACTCCTCTCCCAGTATTTGTTGGTTGTCACTTCGACTGATTGGTCAATCGATTTCGTGCCAACCGGTGTACTTCAAACCCTGATCATTTGACCAACCTTGACACCCTTCAACAGCTGCGGATGTTCTCCATTTGCTTCCGATTCCAAACAGTTTGCCAATCGAATAATTGCAAATTCTCGGAAACCCGGGTTTTCCTGGGTTTGCGATTATTTTCTTCGGTCTTTTTGGTGCTTTCTACCATTGTGTTTGGTCGGAGGTTAGTGTTCTGCTTGTCACACGAGAACTCAGGTGCATTTAACATGATTGTACCCACTGAATAAGATACTAACTGTAGTTGTATTTTTTCCAACTATTTCACACATTGGTGTTTCGCGGTCTGGTTTAAGCACGTTCCCCGTACTGCTATTTTGTGTGCATTAATTTATCAATTATGCATGGTTGTCTGCGTACATCTAAAGCAGCCGAACTTGCTCCACTCCTATTATCAAGAATTAATTAACTTTCCCAATCTAATACGATATTGAAATTATCGCAGTTTTAGCTCGTTTCCCGGTTTTTTATCGCTTCACACAATTCGTTACACCGCTTTTAGTATCCGTTGGCCTTTTTCAAATGCGTAACTAAAAACAAAATTGGTCATTCGCATTCAGGGAATTACTCGCCTCACGCAAGGAATGCAGCGATTTAAAGGATGCAATGTCCGCAACCACAGCAGCCTTCGAGAGTTCTATCAACGAATTGAAAAAACAACTGTCGGAAGCTGACGCAAAATCTTCCGAAAAATTGATCTGCTATACAAACAGGATATCAGATCTTGTGAGTCATGGTTTAAATCATGTTGTATCTTTGGCTACCTGCGTTTGCGAATAATTGCTTTATATGTTTCGATAATTATCATTTGCAATCGTTTGAGTAGAGCTCCAATCGTTCTCATAGGTTTTGGTGGCCGAGTTATTGTTTTCGTCGTGGGATGAAGGTCGACTGATTTCAGTCCACAAGCAGTTCGAGAAGCGTGTGGCAACTATTGAGAATGCTGCTCACTCATTCCAGCGGAGGCTAATTTGTTGGTTGAAATCTTATAGGACTATCTCCTATTCTGCAGGACGCTTCTCGTGAGGAGCAAGCTGATTTTCGATCAAAGCATTGATGTTTAGAGCAAATCTTCACTCTCTTAGTTAATAGACCACCAACATGTTTATTAGCGGCTTACTTGGGTGGTGTTTGACACGACAGACTTGTTTGCCATATGGAACTGCTAATTTATAGCGAAATTCCATCGCGATCTCGATGGACTATAACTCGATCTTATGGGAGGTTCGGTAGCGTTTCAATGGCGTTCAACAACGCTACATGCAAGCGATAACGTTGCTCTATTTTACCGTTCTTGTTCAGTTTCTACTTCGAGTAAGTCCTCCTGAGTGTTCTATCTAGTTTTCCTGTGGGTGGTATTAATCTCTTTCCAGAGCGATGTGCTATCGACATGCATCATGTGGATATTACTAGCTTAAGACTCAGTTTTTATTCAAGGAGCTCTTAACTTATGCTAATCGAGGAATCTAATTTTGTGCTGTATTTTTGACAACGATTGCAACGAGCAGATATCATTAGAAAGAGTAAATCATTCATGTTTCCATTTTAAATCTTTAATTATTTATGCCTGTTGTTCGTTCGTTGTTTTTCTGTTTCCTGTCTTTATTATTTATTGTTTTCCTGGACGGCATCTTATCATGCCATTTTATAAGGGCTTTGCAAAATTATGCAATTGTGCAGTACTTCTGGACGGCGCTGGTAACACCGTGTTTAATTCATTTGCTAAATTTACTCAGCTGCATGCGAAAACACGCTGTGGCCTTTTTGCCATTTTCTGATTTTCCCTTACATCTTTCTAGGCCGGGCAACTTGACACTATTTCAGCTCATGCGCAGTCTCTTACTGTACGGTACTTTGCAGGGATCCACGCTTGTGCTTTAATACACGCATACGTGCACGTTATAAGGGAAAATCACCTTACCACAACTCTGTCTTCACCATGCCTATACTGGTCGTCACTTTGTTCTGCTTTGTTGGCTCAATTCTCAGCCTCAGCACGTTTGACTTCTTTGACCGATCTTGGCGGATTGCATATCGTTTGATAGCGGCCGATGTGGTTCATCTACTCGTTTACACGCCTGTTATCGCTCGTAACATTCTCATGCAATTCTTCCGATACCCGATAGTGGTCGCCGGTCGTTTCAAATCTTCTTGCTCTTGTGCTGTCTCGGAGGTTTGTGTTCTGCATATCATACTGAGGCTCGTGATTAGCACTCACCTCCACAATGGAAAAACACTTTGCCCAATCAATGATAACACGACATCAACTATATATATTGTACACGGATGTCCAATTGTACAACACTTCTGCGCTGTGCGACTAACACCGGGCTAAGTCACCGGTAGTGAGCTGCATGCTGGAGTCTCACTACCATTGCTATTTTATTTCTCGTATATGTCTGGGCTTGGGCAATCTGACAGTATCTTAGCCGACGTGCTGTCTCTGACTTTGCTGCACTTTGCACGGATGTGCAATCGTACCGTACTTCTGTGCTGTGTGGCTAACACTGCTAAATTGTTTAGCCATCGGTAGTGAGCTGCATGCTGAAACACTTTTCTCATCTGTCTAGGTCTGGGCAACCTGACAGTATCTTCGCCCACGTGCAGTCTCAGACCGTGTGGCACTTTGCCTGGATCAGTCTTGTGCTTTCATGCCATGCCATGTTATGGCTTAGATTGTAAATGAAAGAAGAAAGAAAGAAAGAAATTTTGACTCGTTATCAGCGGAATAATGCTTTAGCATGCTTTTGCCGTTGTATGCTGAAAGCGATACGTAATTGCAGACCTCGGTTCCACTGCTGTTGTATGCTTTTCGTGCATGTACCGAGTGTGTCCGTTTCCTTTCAAATCAATTCCGTCTTTGTAATCACCATTGCAGACCTCGGAACTCGACAAAGTGAGAAGTAAAACCTCTTCCACGGTGATGGAACAAGCCCTAGCGATTCGGAAACTGGAAGAAAAGTTGCAGGCCACAGAGCGGCAATTGTTGGAGCTCCAGGTAAATCTTCTGTCATCAGTTTTATCAGTTACTGTACTTTAGTTTTTTTCTTCCAATGTTTCTGTTCCCGTTGATGTATAGAAACGCAAACCTGCATCCAGGCGAAATCCCACATAGTCTTAGACTGTGTGTTGGCTAAACTATCGTATGATTGCCTAGGTCTGGGCAGATGGTGAAAGGGGCTAAAGTGGCAGGGTGACCTAAGCTTGTACCGTTGACAAATCACGAATACGGTGTAGTCTGTGTACGGCAGAATTACTGCACGATTGCAATTTGCGCATTCGGTGTCGATCATGCTAACCGAGGAAAATGTCAGGTCTATATCAAGTGCACAGATGTGCAATCGTGCAGTACTTTGTGTTTTGCGGCTAACATCGTGCTAAATTGATTGACCACAGGTAGTGAGCTGAAACAGGCTGGAGTCTCACTACCATCTCTATTTTCTTTCTCATATCTGTCTAGGCCAGGGCAACCTGACGGTATCTTAGCACACGTGCAGCCTCTGTCTGTACGGCACTTTGCCTCGATCAGGCTTGTGCTTTCATACCATCATGCCATACCATATCAAGTACTCTCTCTTAAATCCGCGCAATATGATAATCCGATATTTTAGGAAAGTGGTTAAAAATGATGTAGGGTAGTAAGCGCTGTCATATTCTCACGGTCTGTCACTTCGATTTTCTGTTCCTACAACACTTCACTATTGGTTATACGATTTCCCTACTCTTTTGATAGGTTTAAATGGGCAAGAGTATTTTTGTTATCGCTTTAGTATTTTTCACGCCGCCAATCATACATCCTATTTTTTTCTCTCTCAATCACACAGCTTCAAGGCCATGGGCCTTCATGATTGCCGTGTGCACATCACTGTTGAACTTTTACTCATTGTAAATATTACACGTGTACTTTCCCACATGCACTCTCTCTCTCTTATTTCTAACCTCTTTCTTTCCCCTCTCTGCTGTGAACTTCCTTCGGTGTCTGGTCCAACCACATTGTGTTTTAACCTGCCAATCAAAACATTCAACACTCCTATGACCTCATAACTCGCTAATCGATTTGTCAATGTCTGGTCCAACCAACCAGGGTGATGCAAATGAGGATAACGATGTCATGAACCAGCTGCGTACTCGTCTCCGGGAGCTAGAGGAAGAAAATGGTACACAGTTGGAGAAACTCACGTCTCTAGAACATGAGCGTGATGATGCTCTCCATCGGAATGAAGAGGTTCGCTTTTTGTCACATTGATTTTAATCAATCTTCACATTTATTTTATATTGTTAGCCGTGCTTCTCGTTAAATTTTCGTCCATAGGCAACACACAAAATAAGCCAGCTGGATACACTGCTCGCTACAACACAGTCTGACCTGACAGATAGTCTGCGCAAGCAAGAAGAGCTTGCTCGTTCGTTGGAGACTGCGAGGCTGATCCAGGAACAGCTTCGGAAGGAATTTTGCGGGCTCCTGGGGGATGATTCGGCTGACGTGAGCGGCTCTTTGGAGAGCCTTTGGGATGTTTTACGAACAAAGATCAATTTTCTGTCAAATACCATGTAAGCCATCGGTTAGATCGTTTAAAAATTGTTATCAGTTGGCTCAGATTTCGGTTTACCTTCTGGCATCCAAACACATTCGCATACATCAATTTGATAGTTGGCTTCATTTTTGCATCCAACTATTAATAAAAATATACAATCAATCAATATTGTCAGATCATAACCAGCATCAAGTTCAAGCTTTTTGTTCGTTGAAATGCACTTAATTTTCTCTCTCTACAACTTTGTGACCGATCGTGGAACCATATTCATGAAAATGAAGATTTGTTATTGGTAACGTTTCGTTTCTTGTCAGGCCGAAAGTATCAGAACGAACAGAGATCATGTTTGGTAAGATCGTCAGACGCGATGAAGATCAATTGAGACACACATCCATATCAAGTGGTATGAAAGCACAAGCCCGATCCAGGCAAAGTGCCGCACAGTCAGAGACTGCACGTGGACGATATTACTGTCAGGTTGCCCAGGCCTAGACAGATATAAGAAATAGATTAAAAATGGTAGTGAGACTCTAGCGTGTTTCAGCATGCAGCTCACTACCGATGGCCAATCAATTCAGCACAGAACAGAAGTACTGTACGGTTGCACACCCGTGCGTGTTATCAAGTGGAATAACGAGGAAAGCTTTTTATGATGCATAAAAGTGAAACCCGCGAGGAATCTCTCCTACTGAAGTTGCTTGACTGCAGTCTCTGCGATCAGTTAGTTAGTGGTGAGTGGTTAGTTACGTCTTGCACCTAGTATCTCCTTGGAGTGTTTGCTTTATCTAGTATGTTGTTGGGGTGACGAGAATGACGTGTTTTGTAATGGTATAATTGTTTTGATTAGCTTGAAGAAGCTTGTGTGCCAGAAGCGAGAAACGTCACCAATAAATTACGCTCTGGCCGATTCGTTAAATGTTTTATACAGTTTTAATACCTTGTCAGCCGTTGTGACCCGTAGGACTGGCGCTTATTTCCGGTTTCCGTAGAAACCAGCTATAGTTGATGTGCTTTCAGCTACTGGCTTACATAAATACCCGCCTGATGATGAAGTCTGATTCGTGAACAGCCAAATAAGCGGATACGGAATATTATTTCTCGTTCAATTGCTCGCGGCTGCCTGGCTGATGTCGCTCTAAGCGTTCGTGAAACTTGATTAAATGTATTTTTCATTCGAGGTGTAAGCAACTCATCACAATGTTTCTCCGTTCCCTTCTACAGACTCTGTAACTTTTTCTCTCTCCCGCCTTTTTCATATAGTTAAGTTTTTACTTTGCCATTTAAGCATCCAGTACTTGCTACCGGTGTGCTGTATTTCCTATGGATAACGCGTATGAAGATAGTGTTGTTGATGTTGATCTGTAGAAGCTGAACGGATATTGAACCCCTTCTGTTTTGACATTTCCCCTTCACTTCGTGCACATGCACCTTGTCAACTGGCAATTGAACGGTCGTTGAAACGTGTCCAAGCGTTTGTGCTCTGGCTTTGAATAATCAGGGATATTAATGATTCGCACACCAAATCTGAACGTATTCTTCGGGCTATACATTAACAGTACTTTGCGCTGTGCGGCTAACACGGTGCTAAATTGATTGGCCAGAGGTAGTGAGCTGCATGCTGAAACAGGCTGGAGTCTCACTGCCATTTCCTGTTCTTCTTTCTTCCTCATATCTGTCTAGGCCTGGGCAACCTGACAGTATCTTCGCCTATGTGCAGTCTCTGACTGTGAGGCACTTTGCCTGGATCAGGCTTGTGCTTTCATACATACATTAGCAAACAACTTTTAAGTTACACAAATCGCCGCTTTATATCTATGTAAACCCCGTTGTCATATTGTTGAATTCATAAATCAATTTTCGGATTTCAGCGAGGAGTCAGATTCGCGGCGAGTTCAGCTTGAAACTCGAATCGCTGAGTTGGAATCGGAACGTGCGAACCTCGAAAACCAATTGTCCTCACGGATACCGTCAAATGAGGTTTGTTTAATTTTTCCAACATATACGATGCTTTGTTTATAGCGTCAAGGTCGTTTATTTTTCATTGCTTCAAGTAACCTGTGGTCAGAAATGTCATTTCCTCTATTACAGTCAATGAACGGGTCATTAATTTTAGCAAACGTTCTTGTTGTCGATGACCCGAGAAAGTCTTCGAGTTTATCACAACCTCAGACCAGTTTATAGTATAAATGGTTGACGTAATCTTGAACCTCATAAACTATACAGAAATGAGTTGTTTACAGTTCACTTATTTCTAAGTAGATGTATTGTCTCATTTCAATTAGGATCGAAATAGAAACATCATCATTGACTAGCTACCTACCCTCCTGCAAACAACTCGCTATTTTCTGCTCGCCTTTCCTAACGATCTCAAATGTTTTGACTCCAATATGTTAAAAGAAATCAACCTTTTCGGGTGGCTAAATCACGTAATTTAGGTCTTTCGATGCGTCGTGGGGAGCTAGCAGAGAAGCGAAGCACACAACAGCAGCGGATGTATCAGGCTACACTATCAGAGATAGAATCGCGTTGGGATATGCAGCTGTGAAATGTTTAACTTTTTCACTATATTCACGCAATTTCTTTTATAGTGCATAGCATATGGAAATTGTCTGTGTGACTTAGTTCTCCTCGAAACTGAAAGACTGACCAATCGCACGCAATTCCGGTGATTTTCTTCAATATGCACTACTCGATCAAATGAGTAGCAGCTATCTGTTGTTTTTATTTTGCATTCTTTCGACTGCTCGGATTTGGCTTTATTTTTTGACTTGTTGGTTTTTCGTCCTCAGAATCTTATTTATTGTTCCCGTATTTAGGGCTTTAATGTTTGAATTTTGTTCATTACACATCCAGGTGTGCTACCTCTAACTATTATGTGCTCTTTCGTTAATTACCATTTGGTTTAACCATCAATTTTACTATCATAATTCTCACTTCCAAATTCAGCTGACTGAAGCCCGTGAAACGTGAGTCTATATATGTTGAATTTCAGTATTTCACTTTTTCCCCAGTTTTTCCACCTGTTGGGTGATCCGCATTTTACCTAAAGGAATTTCTGTGGTTTCCCACTTCCTTATTCATTAATGCTATTTGGCAATGTTTTCAGCGTCAAACGTGGTCGCTAACACTTTTATCAACGCTTTTCATCAGCATTGTTCTTGTTGCATTTCGGAACGATAGAATGAGCACGAAACCGGTCGTGCTGTGTGTGATGGAGATGCATGCAAATGAGCTTTTTTGAGCCTATAAGTGGTTCTTCAACGTTAATCAGCTTAGTTGACATCTTATGATAAATGCCCACAAAATTCACGGGTAGGTGCTTAAATGCCGGATAATTCAAACTCTACTTCTCGAATCATGATAATCTCGCATATTGCAACACTTTTAATACTGTCTGCGGGAGTTATATTGTGGTTGACTGTCAAACTTGTGCTCCTGTCTCATCGTGCAATTGTTCAATATGTCGTGCTTAGCTGATCGCGTCCGGCAACGATCTGCATGTGAACCCACATTGAAGTCTCCTTGCATTTGCAGACGGCTCTAACTTTTGTTGTTTTTACACCGCTGTTTGGGTCCGCGGCATTCGGGTGAATATGCCGCTCCGCTCCTGTAATTGACGGGTGACCTCTACTCGTGTATATTTAAAGCTATTAGGAGGCTCGATAGTTCAAACTCAGCTCACATCAGATCGTGTGTTACAGAGACGTCGCCATTCCCTCCAGTTGTACACGCTCTTCAGCTGAGACCTGTTCAACATTTTTTCACCAGCTTTGGCTAATGATTTTCGCTCGGGCCTTGCTGAATGATTTCACTACAATGCTATGCAACAAGATTTCTTCCTTAACACCATCAAATATGGAACAAGATTAGCTATGTTCCACCTTGAACCTAACGGCTAATTAATCCACTCTGTGGTTCTGTGTTTGAACACAGTGATTCCTTTTTCGAACCTTATATAACAGTGTCTTTCAAGCATAACTTTTCCACTTTTTCAAGCCTCACGAAACTCAATCTTTACGTGATGATAACAAAGAGTTAAAAAGCGGTTGTGATGTATTCGGGCTGGGATGCGAGTACCACAGTTCATTGATCAGTATTAGAATTTTGTCAGTTTACGTTCCCATTTATGAAGTCTTAAATTCAAATAGTTTCAAGTTTTCTTCTGTCACGAAGCTGGTCCTAGTAAAATTCCCCACCCTGTCTGCAGTTCGTTTATAGAAGTTCAGATCGACTACCTGTAAGTGTTGGCCGCGTTTGAGGTTAACAGTTTTTTCTTGTGTTCCAAAGGACACGTGTTGCATCTCCCCAAAATCGATCCTATTTTTGTAGCATCTCCTCCCTCGAAGCAAGTGTGGCGAACGCGTTGGAGAATGTAAAAGCGAAAACAACTGAACTGCAGTTGCTTCAAGGTCAACTGGATCGAACGTTGAGCGAGGTGAGTGAGGCTTGTGTTGCTTTCGTTGTTGCATTTTTCCTTATTACATTGGAATAATGTTTTCCTAATCAATCTCATCAGTTTCAACGCCGTAATTGCCCCGTACCCCCTTGAATACAAATAAACTCATGCGTTTAATTTATATACGGTTTAGGGAGCTGCGCATTTGTACATTTCTACGATAGTCGAAGTGTTCTCAACTAACATCGATTTATAATATCATTACTTGTTACTTTCAATTCCGTTTGAGTCCATACGTACCAGCATTGACTTAGAATCAGACTATCACGCAAGTTTAATGCATCGTGTGGGTGCTTAAGTTACATACATTATTTGATTTGAGCCTGACATAAAACTTGCTCGATTGAGTGTAACAATGGTAATCCCATTTCGGTCGGGCGACTAATGTTTTTATCAGCTCACTCGCCCACTGCTCGTGTACCAAGCCTCTACGATGTGTTCTCTTTCCGAACTGCTAAGTTTTGTCCGGCACTCTGCTCAAGCATCATACTCCAGCAATATTGGTCGACTATGGCGAGGAATAACACTGTGGTTTTTGTTTCAAATAATCGACTTTTGCCTTATGCATTGCAAATTACATATTATTCTCAATATGTTGTAGTGTTCCTCGAGGCTAAACATAGATTACACCGCTGGCGTGCAACCGACGCTGATTGACCGAGTACTTCCCATAGCCATGAGCGCTGCAGGATTGTCACTCTCGAATCGGACTGTTTCGTCATTCTAAAAGCTGCAAAGCATGAAACGATCATACGCTTGTGATGTACATTCATGGTCGATATCGACTGTAGGAGGTCAACAACAACAACAACAACAACATATTATTCACGTTTTTACACTTTTTTACATCTTTCCGATCAATTTTACATCTTGCGCATCATTTATCAGCACATGGCTTTGAAAGAATCACACGCAAACGCTGTGCAAACTTTGGAAAAAGAAAAGCAGAATCTGCTACAGAGGATTCAAGCTATGGAAGCAAACGCTCAAAATCACGCTGATTCCGGTAAGCAGTCATATAGTTTCACTTACGTTGGCCATTTCGTTCATGACGTTGAACTTGTATCTCAAGCTCTTTCACCTAAAGGAAGAAGAAATAAACGTAGCTCTATTATGTAGTATTCAGACCGCCTGGTGTAATCATTCACCTTACCCAGTGAGGAGTTCTAATGGTTGTCATAGCCGGGGGTGGCAGTGGGGATAAGCTCTCACTGTTTATAAAATGCTCTCATATGGCACACGTCTCAAATAGCCTCTGACAACCAAGTCCAGCTTCTGGCCTGCACGAGTGGCTCCCCGAGCCCGGGGGAACTGCTTCTACCAACAGGAGAAGGGGCGAAGGCGAGTGACTGGCGCCTAAAAACCAGTTTGCTTCGGGTAGATGGAGCTCGTTAGCCTGGGAGGGCATTTCATCTAAGGGAAGGAAAACCCTGATTGTAAACCTCCGCAGCCTTGCGGGATACCCGATCGCGGGAAAGGCTTCGGGAGAAAACCCTGAGGAAAAATCTGGAACAGAGTCTTTTAGACACACCACCTCTTTGTTGCAACTCCCTGCTGCCTTGCAGGTCGCACTTGGTTGTGCAAAGGCTAGAGAAGCTGACTCGAACAAACGCCGAGTGGTGCTGGGGACGCCGCTTTGTACCCAAATTCCCAAGAATCTTCATTGAAGCCGACTCATCCTTGAGGAGATAGTCGCACAAAGTAAGTAAAGTAAGTAAGTACCCAGTGAGGTGATTTATCAGCCAACGGGACAGGACTTTGTAGACTGCGTGTTTGATTTGAGGTGTAGACAACTCATCCCATTTTGTCTGTGCTTCTACAGGTTCAGTAGGTTTTATGTCCCACACTTCTCCCTCTATTTAGAATTTTATCACCATGGCTGTGTATACCTTTTAATCATTAATCATTTGTTGCTGCAGTACACATGGTAATGTTAAACCAGGCCATTGCTAACCAATTTTCTGTCCTCCGAATCGCTATTTAATATTCCCGTTACATGCACAGAAACGATATGGACCTCAGCCATTCTGCGAAGAATTGTGAAATGTTTTGTATTCTTTTTCAATTTTAAATCATATCGTCATTCGATAAACCTACGCAAACTCGTTTTTTTATCGTGCTGAGCACAGGGGGAGTTTTCATCGAGTCCTGATTACATTATAACTCACGAACTATTGATCATGCAATCAATTTCCTGCTTTCCAGCAATTTGTGTCTCACTTCACATCGAAGGCATTTCCATCATTTCCTCCAATAGTCACAGTAATTCTCGTACATGACCCATTGTTTGAAAGTTGTTCGGCCGATGCTTTTTTCATTGTCATAAGCATTGTCGCTTCGTATGGCGATTGTTGACAAGTTACACGCGCTGGTTCGTAAACCGAAATTGACTTAATTGCATACCGTTTGTTTTTCCATCATGTGCGCGACAGCTTGGCATGCACTTGCATCACACAACGTGGTCCCGTGTTATTGTCTGCCAAATAGGGTTACGCAACACACCCACACACACACACGCTCGCTCGCGATCACACTCTATAGTCTGGCAATCTGTGATCACACCGGATTGTAACGTCTCTCGGTGTGTGTTTACATCGATGCATCTATCTGGTCAACATTATTAAATCAATGAAGCCTGATGACGGACCACAATTTGCGTCGTCCGTCGTTTGGCGTGCAGCCAAAACCACCACGCGTTTTGACTAATACCCGCGTAGTGCCCCCACTTTGTGGCCAGCTGTCATGCCATGGTTTTGTTGTAGCTTAATTTCCCACTGTCACAGCCTCCAAAGCATCCGTGAAAATGGTTTATGTTGCACACACACACTCGAATGCTACTTGTCGTGTGTGATATTTGTGATCTTTTTGTATCATGTGATATGCTTGCAAGCGATGCATCTATATTCGGATTTTCGTGTCCAGAAAAGCAGGTTTGCGCAATCGATTGACCGGATGCTTCTATGGTGTGTGTCTGTGTTGTTTGGTTTCGGCATCAAGCAGTTGACTCTGCACCAGGGATGTCACGGATGCGCTCAGTGAACACAAGATGTACGTGATGACTGGTGCCCTCGAACTTCATCTGTTGTTTGCTATGAATGTCTAAGCTTGCACTAACCCATGATTAGCAATTGATTTATGCGATTAGCTGAGGTGGCGGATACGATGTTGGTGAACGTTTGACTCCGTAGGTCTGACTTCGGGAAATAAATCCCGTCAGAAGCATCCTCTGAATTTCACTGATTGATTTGTGTGAGCTAAAAGCCCCATAGCCTTATGAGGACACAATTCTTTGTTTATTGTTCTTACTTACCGAGCCATTTGTCTACATCAGCACTGTCGAAACGAGCTCCTATTTAGAGCCCCGAAATCATATGCTGTATTATATGGTATGGTATGAAAGCACAAGTCTGATCCAGTCAAAGTGCCGCACAGTCAGAGACTGCACGTGGGCTAAGATACCGTCAGGTTTCCCCTTCCTAGGCAGATATGAGAGGGGGAAATAAAAATGGTAGTGAGACTCCAGCGTGTTTCAGTATGCAGCTCGCTACCGTTGGCCAATCAATTTAGCACGATGTTAGCCGCACAGCGCATAAATGCTGCGTGATTGCACATCCGTGCTGTAGTAGCTGTGAGCACAACCCGATTTTTTTCGGATCCAAGCTATTTCATTCGGCCCCATGCTTTTATGGTCGCAATATATTTTCCCAGTGTTTTGTTATCAATATACTCTTCTTTGATGTTGTGGGTTCAGTCGTTCTCTCCCATTTTTAACAATGTAAAACGCTCTGAGTGCATTTCACTGACAATCAAAAGAGGCGTCCCAACTCGTCCATTCCTTTACTGGTTGTTCAACGCCCTAATTTTTCATCAAAGGCACCCAGCCAACTTTACTGTTCAGTTTGCTGGATGTATCCGCTTGTATCTGTATCTGCACACAGCGATACACTCAAAGTCTCACATTTTTCGCGAACCGCATTTGGTTATTCATCTGCTGCGGTCACACAAACAGTTGGCACAACACCGTCGAGGTGCATTCATTCATTCATTCATTCATTCATTCATTGTCACTTTGGTGCACAGTGTTTGGCACACTCCAACCACAACAGCTCATTTGAAGATGACGGTGTTACATCACATCATTTGGACTGTGCACTCTTCTATCCGTTTTGCTTTTGCTGGTCATTTGTATTGAGGTCAGTCGTTTGGTCTCATAGATCTGAGTTAACAGTCGCTTCAATCGTTCATCTTAGCGATTCGCTTGGTGTAGTTTGTTTAGCAAAGGCAGTGGTTATTTGAAGTGAGGTTTTTTAAGCTTGGGCATATCCAGACACGCAAATCATTTTCTTCATGCACTTTTCAAGGACGTGTGAACCTATCTTGTATGTGAAATCTGCTTGCTTCCCACATTCATGAGTCTGTATTTGTTGAAATTAAAAAGCAGTCTGTTCATCGACGACCAAGGTCTTTCTGTAATAGCCGACAGTCTTCTGGGCTACGGATGCAACTTCATATCTTTATGTCGTCCACAAATAACGAAATGTTACATCGAACAATTTCCGGTAGTTCCTAGACATAAACCAGAAAGAGGATCGGACCAAGGAATGAACCTTGGGAAACACCACTAGTTGTTATGATTAGTTTTGATAATGCACCATCAACACGTACCTGGTTAGTGCGATTTGTTAGGTAGTCATTTAGCCAATTCAGCAACTTTCCAGTGATACCAAGCCTTTCAAGCTTCTGCAGTAGTAGGGAATGGTCAACACGATCGAATGCTTTTGAAATATCTAAGTAGCACGCGTGTATTGCTTGTCCTTTATCTACCGATTTTGTCCAATCATCTAGCATTACCAGTAAATTAGACAAACAGGAATAATTTCGTCTGAATCCATGCAGGTTCCTCGAAAGCAACGGATTATTCTCGAAGTGTTTCATTAGATCGTCAACAATGAGTCGCTCAGGTAATTTTGAAATCACTGGTAACAGAGTAACGGGTCGGTAATTGGAAACATCGGAGCGATTTCCACCTTTGTAAATTGGAGAAATTATTCCGCGTTTCAAAACTGTAGGAATCACTTCATTTGCCAATGTTTTTTGAACAGGTATGCTAGTGGTTTATATAGCAAATTCGCACATTATTCCGTCGACACCAGGAGACTTTCCGGTTTTTGGATTAAATGAACCTCGAAGGACGCCTTTCGAAGTGACATTTATTTCACTCATGCCAACCGTGGTTGAAATCGATTGATTTAGGATGTTTATTGCATGTTCTCTCGGGTTGATTACAGATGAATAAAACGTAGCCAAAGCTTCAGCAGTTTCTTATGCAGTTGTTGTTGGTTCAGCTGACGGGTTCACGGACGCAACTCCAGGTTTCACCTTGATCGTTATCCACACGATAAAGCATTTCATGGTTTAGCTCCGTCATGCGTGATATCACTTTTTGGAAGTACAACTTCTCTTGAATGACAAATTTGTTTATTTTGTTCAGTAGTAAGCGGAATGTTTCCCAGGTCTCTGATGATGGGCTTTGCCGATGGTGTCGCCAAACAATGTTTCGTATCATTAAACACTTACGAATTCTACTACTTAGTTTAAATTCAAGTTTTTTTCTAGAGTTCCTGAGGACAAATTGGGAGCTCACTTCGATTGAATTCTTGAGATTCGATATTAGACATACCCAAAACTCAAGTACGTTGCTGCTTTCCGGTTGACAGTTAATCGTGTTTTTAAGATCATCACTCAAAGCCATAATGTTGATCCGCCTAACTGTTTTACGGGCATCATTTGTTCTTCAAACAGATAGTCAAACTGGATTACGACGTGATCACTTAGTCCCAGTGGACTTTCGTAAGCAACGTTATCAGTGTCGTGTTCATTTCTTGTCAGAACGAGATACAAGAGTGAAGGTAAATCGGTTCCGCGGTATCGGGTATTACATGTAATGTGGTTATAGAGAGGAATATCGTCTAACAACTCACTGAAGACGCGTTCGAGGGAGTGTTCTGGGTAAATGCTACTGCTCTGAAGCTTCGGTAAATTGAAGTTACCCATGATTAAAATTCCACAAGTAAATCTGGAAGTAGCCATGCAAATTTTGTCGAGTAAGGCCACATTGTAAGTTTCCTGTGCATACGGTGGGAGAAATACTACTCCCAAAATACAGTCTTCATCGTTGGCTACTCGCACCAGAATGTATCCCATAACACGATGCCTCTATCCGTTATCCCCCAGCACCGAAGGTTTTGGATACCCTTTACCTTAGTGGCGACGACACATCCCTTGCATGTTCAGCCACTTCTATCATCATTTTGTTGTTATCATGGAAAGCCTCATGTGCAAGCTCGTTATTTTTTTTAAAAATATACCGAGATTACTGTAATATTAACCTTTAATACGGAGCAAACGATCTTTCTGGTCAGAATGCTTACCGTTCTGTACTCCTTGTTAAATTTTATATTACGCATTTTTGTTGTTTCTTACACAATTATTTTCTCGTTGCTCTCTTCATCAGCCGATAAGGCAACGTCTGAGCGAATCGCCAATTTGCTTCAAGAGAAGGAAACTTCTGATTTCCAAATAAATCTTCTCAACACCATCGTGGCTGATTTGCATAAAAAGAACGAGGATTTAGAACAGCGCATCCGATCGCAGCAATGCCATTTGAACGGCAGTCCCAAGTAAGTGGACTAACATACTGCATACTTCTGGGCTATTTTCTTCAACTCGCTGTGTATGGCCATTTTACAAGGGCTGTATGATGAATCCAAAATTGCCCGGCCAATCCCTACCGACCTCTAGCTGTCTGATGGTCTTTAGGTAGCCTCGGCTATCGTAACTACTACCACTGAATGTTCAACACGGCATCTTTCTCGACCTCACGTATTGCATTTAACAGCCATTATATTTTTGTTAACAGCAATTGCTGTACACGCGAATAACTTTTGTCGTGACTATTTGTAGGCATGAGATCACGTATTCTAATTAAGGCGAAGTGCCACCCAGTCATAAATTTCACATAAGGTCAGACGTTGTCATGGTCCTGGTTGATATAAGAAATGGAAGATCTCAGTCAAGTTTTAGAGTTGTGTTCACTGTATACATTATCCTCCATCCGCTTGATTATTTTCAATCGGGTGATATCATATCATTGTTCGGATCAAAGTCCGTGGGATGTGAGAATATGGAGCCTGTTATTTATCCTCCGTTCCATCAATTTCACGAATGATGACGCGCTTCTTGAGCAATGATATCATCATGCAAAAAGATTTGAGTACAACCGGTAAAATCCGTTTTGGGTAACGTTCCACTTCTGGCTCAGAAGAGTCGCCAGTATAGGGAACATGACTAAACGCAGTCAACCATCCACCTCTGTTTTCACCTTACAACAAAACAGCCTGTAGTAGGCCTAAGGGGTATGACGTCACATGGAGATGAACTGGATCAATGGTCGATTTGCCTAATACGGTTTGCATGCATATCAATCTAATAAAAGTGAACACGGTCAACGTTGGTTAACAATGTGGCCCATATCTGTAAAGAAGCAGATCAAATGAGGTTAAGGTTAAACAATTGCTACAGGAAAAGAAAAATGTAATCAACGATTGTGTATATGATGAATATGAACTATTTACAAAGTTATGCTTGTATGCCACTGTTATATAGGGTTCGTACAACGAACCACAATGTTCAAACACATAATCACAAAGTGATTCTTGGTCAAAGCACTCAAGGCGCTTATGGATGACCAAAGTAATGTGTTGCTCGCATCCCCATCCCTTACACATTACTACCGGTTTCTGGCTGTTTGCCGTCGTCAGTTGGAGACAGTAAGATCAGGTTCAGTGAGCCTTGAAACAGTGGAAAAGTGGTAAACAAAGTTATGCTTGTATGCCACTTTACCACTGTTTCAAGGTTCACTGAACCTGATCTTACTGTCTCCATCTGACTTACTTTTTACTTTTGTGCGACTATCTCATCCTGGAGGATGAGTCGGCTTCAAAGAAGATTCTTGGGAATCTGGGTACAAAGCGGCGTCCCCAGCACCACTCGGCGTTTGTTCGAGTAAGCTTCTCTAGCCTTTGCACAACGAAGTGCGACCTGCAAGGCAGCAGGGAGTTGCCAGAAAGAGGTGGTCTACCAGACTCTGTTCCAGGGTTTTCTCCTGAAGCCTTTCCCGCGATCGGGTGTCCCACAAGGCAGCGGAGGTTTAAAATCAGGGTTTTCCTTCCCTTAGATGAAATGCCCTCCCGGGCTAACGAGCTACATCAGCCCGAAGCAAACTGGTTTTCAGGCGCCATTCACTCGCCCTCGCCCCTTCTCCTGTTGTTAGAAGCAGTTCCGCCGGGCTCTGAGAGCCACTCGTGCAGGCCAGAAGCTGGACTTGGTTGTCAGAGGCTATTTGAGACGCATGCCATATGGGAGCATTTTATAATCAGTGGGAGCTTATCCCCACTGCCACCCCCGGCTATGACAACCATCTGACGACGGCAAACAGCCAGAAACCGGCAGTGGTGTGTAAGGGATGGGGATGTGAGCAACACATTACTATGAACCATTTACGTTCGCATCAGTGCTGAGCGTCGAACAGGAGATTTCTACCCCATCCGCCTTATTAATCGCTTCAACAATTTCGGCCGCCTCCGCATGTAGGCGGTTTACCAGCGCGTCTTAACATTCCTTTAAGCTTGTACCACGGGTGGCAGTTTAATATTTGGACGTCACCCACGGTTTATGTGTCGTTCGACGTTCATCGTTGAATCGTGGTCATTCATTGCGAATACACCGAATGAACTGCCGTACATCGTTGATCAAGTGGATAATGTCAGCGCATGGGGTAATCGTGCCAGATTCATGTGGACCAGATTGGGTGTCCGGTTCTACCGTCTGTCGACCTCAAGAACACTCAAGCCAACTTTCTTTCTGCTCCAACTGTCAATTGTGTTGCGATTAACCATCCGGGGGCAAAGTGTCAACTGTTGACCACCCCCGAAACTCCGCAGGCATAAAAGCGCCAATTTGTCAAACATTCATTACACGAATGACGAAGAATCACACACACACACAAACAGATTCATTTTACACAAATCAACGGTCATCTGGGAAGTTTCTGCGCCGGTCGTCAAATCGATTTGATTTGTCATGACATTTCCATACGATCCCCCTCTACGTTGGGTTCTTTTTACCAACATTGACGAATTGCATATCGTGCAATATCTAGTAAAATTACGCAGCTGATTCTGCTTCGAGCAGAATGTCTATCAAATAATCCTCGTGCATTTTTTCCGGAACTCGGATCCTTGCAGGCTTACACGCATTTTGTTGTGGCTACCTTCGGCGCCGGATGGTGGTGTTCTTTTATTCTATGCTAATCTATCTAGCGTCCTCTACACTAGGACGCGTTCCTTCGACTTTTTTCAAGCTATCATATGCTAAGCAATCGATATTTTGGTAAGCGAAAATATGGACAATGCACACACTAAAATGAAGCCAGGAGACTGATTTGTTTGCACACTATGCACCCAAAACATTATAAAACCAGCATATTCGGGGTGTGGCTCACACACGGTGATTGAAGATTAATGCGTAATGGGTGAATACGCTTCGCCGGTTCCATTTCTTCCTCGTGAACTTAGTTCAATCATCAATTCAGTTAGTCGTAGTAATGGTAGATGTCATAACTAGCTCCCAAAAAAAACTGAAACACGAAACTCATGATTGCTTAACACCTTGCGTTTCATTAACACATCATGTCTGCGAATATATTCGACAATGTTCTCGACGTTTTCATTTCGATCCAGTATGTATTTTTCAACGTTTTCCACTTCTTGTCTCCGTGGTATGTTGGTATGGTTCTGTTCCTTTTTCTTCCTCATATCTGTCTAGGCCAAGGCGACCTCACAGTATCTTAGCCCAAATGCAGTCTCTGACTGTGCGGCACTTTGCTTGGATCAAGCTTGTGCTCTCATACCATACCATGGTCTTGATATCGTCTTTTTTATTCGCTATCTCATGTTCCTCGTCGAGCCATTGTCCACATTTCCTAACTTATCTATTCTATACTCCGATGATTGTTCCCCCACAGACTCTCCAACACACGTGAGCCTTCAGCACCTCGCCCACCGCGTCTTTGGTGTGATCACTGCCTCGTGTTTGATACGCACAACACCGAGCTGTGTCCTTCCAGACCCGACCACGGACCGCAACTCCCCAAACACAAGCTTTCTTTTCTGGCCACGCCCACATCTCAACGGGTGTACTGTGACATTTGTGGCATCTTTGACCAACATATCACTGCCGAATGTACCAACAATGACACATTTTGAACGGACACACACACGCACCCTACTTGTCTTTCCATTCACCGATTCGAGTCCGCAATTCTCGTTTCACTGCATACTTGTTCCTATGCATCGACCGCGGCTTGTTTTCACATATGAGAAACCACGATAACGATAGCACACACACACACACGCACGCACAGCCACGAATGGCGTCACCCTGTCCAACTTACCCGAGTCTTTGCATTCTCTCTCTCTTCTTGTTCACCCACCGAATGCTTTTGTCATTCATCTCCTCTGTACACGCGTTCATTTGCCTCATTTTCGTGTCATAATTTATGCAGAAACCCATCCCGGATCCCATAACAATTATTTATTTGTCATGCACATGTTCACCATTTGCATATCGAGTGTCAGCTAATTCGGGGGTTTATTTTGAGCACAAACAACGGTGTCTGACAAGGTGGATTTCGTGTCAACCGTGACCGCCAATTGTTGTTCCGTTTAGGTTACCTGGGGAATGGCCAGTTTTCTGAGGGTACAAGTATGATGTCTCCGTTGAATGATGCTATCACAAAACGTAAACATTTTGTGGTAGAGCAAGCAGTCCGTCTAACAAACACCACAAGATGACGGCGTACATTGAGTAAAAGGATCTAAAGCTACAAGAGTTAATATGGTCACCCACCTACCGTATGTATTCATCGAGCTTCGAAGTGAAAGTCGAATCCGATCGTATGATTTCTTTACACGAGGGGTTGCAACGGAAATAGATTGTTGCTGTTGGCATCCTTCGGTCAATGTCGACCATGGATGTACATCACAATCGCATGAAGTTTCATGTTTTAGCTTTTTGAATGACTAAACAGTCCGACTCGGGAGGAACAATCTCTCCTGCAGCGCTTGCAACGATAGTCAGAACTCTGTTGGAGGGCGTCAGTTGCACGCCTACGGCGTGATCTGTGTTCATCAGCCAAGAGCTGTATCTGCTCCTCCCTAGCTTGCAGACGACGCTCTATACAACGCGTCCAACGTGAGCGGTCAAGAGCAAGTTCTTCCCAACTCGCGGTGGTCAATGCCAATGAGCTTTCATATCTCTTTTGCCAACGTCTTTGTACCGTAAGTGCGGTCTGTCTAATTGTCGACAGAAAAATTACGAGAATGAGTGATGGTAAGAGACTTTAAATGCTTGCGTATTCGAATAAGTTCCTCGGGCTGTGGTAAATGATTAAGGGAGTGATTTTCGTTGTGAATATTTTCCAAGGCCAACAAAAGGTCACTCCCTAGTTGTCACTGTATAAGATCTTACAGTTTGAGTTTGGAAATCCCATTCGTGGAATGAGAAATTCTTTTAACATGCGACATCTCGTTAAGGAGTTCAATATCCTTCAGCAGCAGTGATACCCAGGTTCTAATTGATATTACATAAACGGGCGTATATATGTATCCAGAATAAGCTTTCATGCGTGAAATTCCTGAATATCCTTTTAACAGACTAATATAGTGTACAGTTGGTATTACAGGACACCCAGATCCTTTTCTCTGGTGGCCTAAATGAGATCTTGCACATCAAGCTGCTAAGTATGATGCAAGGATTTTTTCAGCCACACCATTTGATATTTTTCAGGATTAAACCTTTCAACTAGCAGTATGAGGTGCATGCGCCATATTTCAATATCACAGCTATGTGTTGATCTAACTTCCATATTATTATATCATCAGCACACAGTCGCTAATTACACCCTATATTCTCCACTATCTCGTTCATGTACACCAAAAAGAGATATTCAAGCACAGAACCTTGAGTTATGGATGCAAGCCATGTGAATAATTGGTTGCATGAAATCGACAAGATTCATTTTGCAACACGATCTATATTTTGTATTTTTACTTATCTTGCCCTCTACTGGCAATATTCGATCGCCCTGGTAGAATTGGACATTATCACTGATGCTTTTGCTTGACTTGACTTAATCCCTTGAGTTCCTGGAGGAACATAGGGCCTCGGCAACTTGTCTCCAGTTTGGTCTGCCCATAGCAGCTTGTTTGATGTCGTTCCAGTCAAGTCCACACTTGCGGATTTCCTCTTCACACGAGCGCCTCCAAGATAGCCTTGGGCGTCCTACCCGTCTCTTCCGGGTTGGGTTCCATACCAGAGCATGACGCGTGATGTCATCATAAGGTTTCCGCAAGGTGTGCCCAACCCATCTCCACTTTCTTCTACTGATCTACTGGGCGATCGGGTCCTCAGCAGCAATCTGCCACAGGTCTTGATTCCTTATCTCTTTTGGCCATTTTACCCCAATAATTCGACGAAGGCAATTATTGTGGAATGATTGCAAGCGGCCAGAAGACTTTGCTGTCACTCACCAGGTTTCCGATCCATAGAGTAGCACGGATTTGAAGTTGCTTCTGAATATACGGAGTTTCGTGCGTTTTGATAGAACCTTCGACTCCCAAATGGGTTTCAAAGCTATGAACGCGTATCTTGCTTTGCCGATTCTGGCGACTATGTCTTCGTCCGTGCCACCACTTATTGAAACAATGCTGCCGAGGTAGACGAATTGCGTGACGTCTTTGACTGCTTTACCATTGATGGTGATTGATGGGTGCTCATCAGTTAGCACACGGAGGACTTCTGTTTTTTCGGTATTCACGCGTAGTCCTGCATATGAAGCAAAGTGTGCTAGTCTATCGGTCTTTCTCTGAAGACGTTGGGGGTCACGTGATATCAAGCAGACATCATCAGCGTATTCCAGATCCTCCAAATGCTCGGATTCCTTCCAATCGATACCATTCCTCTCACCTTTTACTGTCTGTTTCATTATCCAGTCTATTACCAACAGAAAAATCATTGGGGACAACAGGCATCCCTGGCGGACGCCAGTCTCAACTGCAAATGGATCGGTCAGTCTTCCGTTGTGAATTACCTGACAGGAGGCACCTTCATACAGCTGCTTTATGAGGTCCATGTACAGCGGTGGGACCCCATAGTGTGGCAAAAGCTTCCATATGAATTCGCGGTCCACACTGTCGAAGGCTTTCTCAAAATCTATGAAGTTGAGGCAAAGAGGCGATTGCCATTCAATGCTTTGTTCAATTATTATGCGGAGGGTCGCAATTTGGTCGATACCAGACTTTTGTTTTCTGAAGCCTGATTGCTCTGGCCGTAACACTTGGTCGATAGCGTCGCGCAAACGCATAAGGATGATGCGTGTAAGTACTTTACTAGGGACTGAGAGCAGCATGATACCTCGCCAGTTTTTGCATAGCCTCAGATCCCCTTTCTTAGGAAGTTTGACCAAATGACCTCTCTTCCAATCATTTGGGACCCGTCTTTCTGACCAGATTTTCTGCAGCAGAGGAAGTAACATATCAGCCGAGGTGTCCAAATCAGCCTTCAGAGCTTCTGGTGGAATCCCATCTGGACCTGCTGCTTTGCCATTCTTCAGCGATTTTAAGGCAAAAAAGATCTCATTTCGACCGGGGGGATCGGTGTTTACGTCTAGCAAATTTGCTGCAGGTGGGATATCAGTGACCGAAGTAGGTGCTGGTCGATTTAGGAGTTCCTTGAAGTGCTCCATCCATCGCTTTCTTCGCGCCGATTCCTGAATGCTAACGTTACCTTCACCGTCCTTTACTATTTTGCCGTAAGGTATTTTTTTTCTGATAGGGTTCTGGTAATGTTGTAGACGGTGTTGAGGTCTCTCTTTTCTGCTGCATTTTCCGCCTCCGTTGCCAGCATTTCATAGAACCGCCTCTTGCCACTTCTGGCACTTCTCGCACTTTATTTGAGGAGCCGTATTGTTCGATCATTTGGTTTTTCTGCTTGGTGTCCTTACACCGGAGGATCTGTTGTTTCAGCTGCCTTCTCGAGTTGATCAGTGTCCAGGTCTCACTCGAGATCCACTCTTTGTCTTTGTTTACCCGTCTGCCAATTACGTGCTTATAAGTGTCTTGCCGACAGTCTTTTAGAGCGGTCCAGTGTTCATTTATTGGGAGTTCAGGGGTTAAGTTGTTGAGCGATTCGAATCTGTTTTTCAGTGAGATTGAGAAAATCTCTCTTGTACGCTCTTCCCTTAGTTTCTGCGTGTGATACTTTACACTAGGCCGACTGCCGGTTTCGCAGAAAGCTCTCAACTTGATTTTAATTTTGGCCGTTAGAAGGTAGTGGTCTGAAGCAACATCCGCACCTCGCATCGCACGTGCATCAAGGAGACTGTCGCCATTTTCGTGAAATCGATAGGTGATCGATTTGATTGGCAGTAACACCATCAGATGATGTTCAGGTGTGTTCTGACCTGTGCAGCCTTTCCGGTCTCATACATCGTACGGACGTTCCATGTGGCAATCTTTGTTGTTGCTTTCATCGACAGAAGATTCATCTGCTGACTGGCTTCCGGTGGGCTTTCACCAGTCTGCTTCATTTTTACCTCAGATGAGGTTTCTTCTCGATTCAAGCATGGAGATCTTACTTTGGTATGACATGTTGCTTTGGTTTCAGTAGCGGTTTGAGGTTTTTACAGAGTGGGGTTGCTGACCCCGCGTCTAACCCTCCTCCTTTTGCAGACGTGCTTGGGACCGTCCTCGGCGGAGTATTGTGATTGCGTAATCCGCAGGAAGCGGAGGTTTGGAGTCAGGGTTTCCATCCCCTAGATGGAATGCCCTCCCAGGCTGACGAGCTCCATCTATCCGAAGCGAACTGGTTTTGAGGCGCCAGTCACCCGCCTTCGCCCCTTCTCCTGTCAGTAGAAGCAGTTCCGCCACGAGCAGGCCAGGAGTTGGGCTTCGGTTGTCAGAGGTTATTTGAGACGCACGCATTTTGTAGGTAGCGGGAGCTCATCCCCACCACCACCCCCGGCTGTGACAACCTTGCTTTGCAGCCTGCGTGAATTCTCAGTCGTGTTTCTGCTCTATTATATGTTCTACACTGCTTTCAAATCTAGTTCTTGACGGATTTGAAGTGAGTCGATGTTGCATCGATCTGTCTAACTGTATCGAATTTTGACTATGGGAACCTTCCGTAACGTATCTCGGGTCGCCTTGCACTTAAGTTCTTGTGTGTAAAATTATGAAACCAAACAATGTAGCACTATGAAACACACCACTTGTCTGGGCGATGTTGCTTGCGTTCAGATTGCTTTTGCGCAGACGGACAAACGACACAAACTTCAACATGCAATCGTGGGCTGTGATTATATCAGATCCCAGGACAGCGGTACTTCCGTCGATTGCTTTTCACAGCAAATCTCTCAGAATAATCGTAACATTGTTGTTGGCCTAAAAACGTTTATTTTCATGTGTTTCGCGATGTGGCGGAAAATATTAAAGTTTTGGAGTGCAAGTGCAGCGAAGGTACACAACCAATGTTTTGCAAAGTTTAGTTTTCATAGAGATGGCTGGAACTGCATGCTTTCATCACTGCCTCGTTTGAATGAAATCATAAAATAATCTGATACGGTGCATGTAACCATGCAAACGAAAAATTCTCTACGAGGTTGGCGAGGAATTTATTACAAATACGCAAACGTTAAGGTTTCCTTTTCCATTCCGAAACGGGTGAAACCAAAATGCGTTCCTGTCCGTGTTTAATTGGGCCACTTAGACATGCTCTCTAGTTTTTGTAGATTTTAAATTGTAGTCTTATTTTTACATTTTCATTCCTGCTTGCTTCTTCTGTCACATCAACCCAAACCGTGGAAAGCAACTATCGTTATTTTTGGTGACCTGTACGACATGGTGTTGCATTGTGCAAACACATGATTAAACATTACATTTATCTGTACCAGGCTTATCTGGCCGTGATTGATGCATTTAACCTTTGTCCAGCTTTCCTATCTTCGGCCATATAGGACATGGTCGTGACTTCTATGTTTGGAAGGAGTAAGCACTACGGGAACAACTAGCTTTATCTGGTTCAGTGTGCTTTCAAAAAGTTTCTAATATCCACTGAAGATTGACGTTTCCAGCAGCTTTCTGGTTTCAAGCAATTTCTACATAGTTACTCAGAAATTCTGAGTAAACGAATTCGTTTTACGAAGAACGGAATCTGTCGCTGACTGGCCTAGTCTCTTCACCTACAGACCTCTGGACCATTTATCGACGTTTTCCGAAATAAACCACGTTAATCACCAGATAATTGAACATGAGGATGAAAATAAAGTTTGCAATGAATCGGTTATAGCAAGTTTTTGGTAACGTTTCACTTCTGCACACAGAAGCTTCGTCAGACTTGCTGAACATGAGGATGTTTTCGCAAAGGAGAATGCGAGGCGATCTCATCCGTGCATATAAATTCCTTACTACTGTTTCCCACCCCCTGTGCACGGATATGCAATCGTACAGTACTGTGCTTTGCAGCTAACACCGTGCTAAATTGATTGTCCACGGGTAGTGAGCTGCATGCTGAAACACGCCGGAGTCTCACTGCAATCTTTATTCTCTATTTCTAATATCTGTCTAGGCCTGGGCAATCAGACAGTAACATCGCCCACGTGCAGTCTCTGACTGTGCGGCACTTTGCCTGGATCAGGCTTGTGCTTTCATACCATACCATACCCCCTCTGGATAACTGAATTTTGCCTTATGTGTTTTTGTTTTGTTGTAATTCCCTAATTACAAATTTGTTAAACTTCGCTAGTTAAGCAAAGCTCATATTGAAACTTGACGATTATATGCGTGCTAACCTTGATATTTACGAACGGAAGCTGAATGCTTTCCATCTGCGAAGCATCCGTCGTATCTTGAACATAATGTGGATGGACAGAGTGACTAATGCTGAAGTGCTTTCAAAACCTGGTCTACAGAACATGTTCACCATATTGCGACAACGCCGCCTGCGGTGGCTTGGTCATGTATACAGAATGGAAAATGATCGTATTCCGAAAGATCTACTCTATAGTGAGTTGCAATTAGGAAGTGGACCATTAGGCAGACCGCACTTGCGGTACAAAGACGTTTGCAAAAGAGATACGAAAGATGTTGGCATTGACCCCGCGAGTTTGGAAGAACTTGCTCTTGACCGCTCCCATTGGAGGCATTGTGTAAAGCGTCGTCTGCAATCTGGAAAGAAGCAGATACAGCTCTTGGCTGTTGCGCGCAGATTACGCCACCGGTGTGCAACTGATGCCCAACGACCGAGTTCTGCCTATCGTTGCAAGCGCTGCGGGAGAGATTGTTCCTCCCGAATCGGACTATTTAGTCATTCAAAACGCTGTAGAACACGAAAATTCATGCGATTGTGATGTACATCCATAGCCGACATCGACCGAATGAGGCCATCAACCTTGATATTTCCCCCCACATATTTACAAACTATTTTTCTGCCTTTGCCCAGTTTTGAGGACCGATTAATACTATATATACTATATAATTGTGTACCTATATTTTGACCCTGTTGTTTTAGTAAAGCTAAATTTTTTAACCACAAATCTTTAATCTACAGAAACATTTCTGCCATGGGAGTGTCAACTTTGTCAGAGAATTCCTGTGAACTCTTTTTATGTGATATTTTCCGCTGGGGAATCTTCGTCCGTCGGAATAGTTCACGATGTCTACCGGTTTACATGAAAACTACATCAGTCTGGAACTTGATTTTGTTCGCATCCCACGCTCCTTAGCGATTGCACACATAATGAAAACTACAGCTTCGTGTCAATGCTCTGCGTTTCAATTTAACCTTTTATCTCGTTTCACATAATGAAAGTTGTTTATTTTACGTTAACCAGTTCCCACCGATACCCTCAATGCAATTATGATATTTTTACAACTTATCTCCACTTATTTAGTACTGTTTATTGCTGTGGTATTTGACTGATAACCAACTGTTCGCTCCCGAAACAACCGAGAATTCCTAATGAACTTTAAATGGATCATTAAACCGAGAATGTCATGTGTGTTTTTGTGAAGTAGTCTGGCGAGGGGTTGGTTGAAATTCATTCAGTTAAGCAGATCAACTGTAGTCAACACAAAGTTAACCATGTTGCGTATCCTGAATGATGTTACATATCCGTTGTAGCGAATGGAACGAGTAAATTACAAAAGGTATACTTGTATATCACTAAGTGATTCTTGTCAACCACTCAAGGCGCTTATAAACGATCAATATATTTTGATGCGCACAAGATGGGGATATGAGCACCAAAATATAATGAGTAAAAAACAGTGATGTGTTGCTGACATCCCCGAAATTACACTTCACTACCGGTTTCTGGCTGTTTGCGTTATCAGGTGGATACAGTAAAATTAGGTTCATTGAGCCATTGAACAGTGGATAAGTGGTAAACAAAATTATATTTGAATGCCACTTTTGCATAGGGTTCGTACAACGAACCACGATGTTCAAACACAGAATCACATAGTGATTCGTCGTCAAGCACTCAAGACGCTTATGAATGACCAAAGTGTTGTGTTGCTCACATCCCCGAATAATACAAGTTTATCGATTCACATGTTTTGCGTTTGCTTGATGCACGTCCGATTCGACCAATAATTCATCACCCTAAACAGTCGATAAATGTTTACACTACAACACCTCGGTAATGTGTTTCACTGATCACTGTTAACCTGAATTCTAGATAGGCACAGCTGACGTTGAATGACTGATGTGCACATTGACATCGGTCATGAATCAAGTCACAAGTCATAATCCAGTTTTTGAGCCGAACAGTCGAAGATTGCGTGCGGGCTAATATAGTGTCAAGTTATCCAGACTTAGACAGATATGAGAAACAAAAAATGGCGGTTTAACCTACCGTGTTTAGACTTACAGCTTATCTGATAGACCTCATGAAATATTGAAAATAAGGGCAGGCTTGAAAAGGGTCAAACAGTGAATGTTATACTATGTTCGCATTAATAGCGGACGGCGGTTCAAGTCGTTGATAATTTCAGTTTGATTATTTGCTCCTCATCACATCACTTGTTGATCGAATGTAAACCAGTATCATATTTTCGATCCAAGAAAGTTTGACAACCCTCAATGGTCTCACTGACACATAATTATTCTTGAAAGATGCGTGGACTATTTTGCTGATGCTTTTCATTTCGCATGCAATGATTCACGAAACATGAGTCCAGATATGAAACATCCAAAACTTTGGATCTCTCTTCTTATTGCTTCAGGTTGATTAACGGACAATCGCATAGTGTAAAGCCGGAATCGAATATGTGAAGCATGTCAATCTAACTTATTCATTTGTGCTTTTTAACCGTAAGTGGATCAGCAGGTAACAAACACATCACGCTTCAAGCGAATTATCGAAAAGGTAATCAATCTTTCAGTTTTCAATTAAACATAGCCTAGATTTCCTGTTATACATCTCGCGATACACGGTGAACGCAATCGTAGAAATATTAATGCATTTATAAATATTTCGTTATTATTCGCGGACGGCAAGCTCGAGTAACGAGCGTCTTCTGTTTTCTTCTACAACTCAACAAATAATCACTCTACCTTATAATAACCCCACCTACGTGTGTGCGGGCACATGTGCTTGAACAGCTTGGTCGTGCTAGCCTTATCCGAGAGAAGTACAAGTTCAATCCTTGTTTACCGTTTCTCCACAGTTTCAAAACACGCGGATCCTGATTGTACTGTCTCTACCTGATATGGGCAAAACGCATGATGGCGGTCGTTGTTTTGTGGTGAATATGCAAGCAAATGCGTATTATTGACTCATCCCCAAAACCCTATGGCACATGTGCATGCCAAATCTTAAGATAAAGTGGCTTACCAGTTTGAGCATAGTACAAAGTGCATACGGGGATGAGTGCTAATCACGAGCTTTCAAAGATAGGTAGAAATCGACCCTCCGGCAAAACATAGGAGCAAGAAGCGCCGAAAAGATCGATGACGACCATTTTGAACGTGTAATATTCCGGGTTTCGTAATGATTGCATTCGAACGGTTTGAGCGACAACATCTTCGGAAGTATTAGAAGATGGATAGCAATCGAACTACATGATATTCGTCAATGTCAGTCAAACGAGCCATGTGTGGCGAGGGCTTGAAGTGTACCGGTTGGCACGAAATCGAATGGCACATTAGATCGTAGTGACAACCGGGACAGACATCTTGAGGATCAATGTTGTGATTGTTTAAGATAAGCATGTGTTTTTGTTATTTGTCTTGTGCGTAATAAACGCTTGTGACATATATTGTGTTGTGGGATTCATGAGTGAACCCGATAAGCGTTTGACAGGTTGACCTCAGACATGATGCGAGACACAATCGATTAAGGTGCGTGCCATGCAAGAAGGAACGTGTTTAATGTTGGACCGTTGAGACGTACCAGCAACGCATGGTGGAAAGAATGGAATATAATCTGAAAATACTCTACAAAATTGTGAATGAAAGAACCAACGTGAAACCCGGGGGTTTTCCGCTCATGACAGAACAAGGAAGGGCTGCTACAGTTCAAGAGACAGCGGATGCTCTTGCGAGCTCTTACTCAAAAGTTTACTGCGCGAAACAGCAAGAAATGCTTCATGCTTTATCAAAATTAGTAGAACCTCTAAGTCAACCAATAATGGACCAAGTCGTCGTGAAACTACACCTACGGTGACTAAATACGAAGAAATCCCCGGGTGGGTTAGCATTACCCCTGCGATTCTTCGTGCATGTTATAGACAGCTTTCATACTGTCTTGCGTGATTTTCATCCGGAGTTTTCGAGACATTTGCGTACCGTCAGCCTGGAAAGCTGGCGTGATAACACCAATTTACAATGGTGTCTGTCGTTCCGACATAGGAAATTACACACCTGTTATGTTGCTTCCCTGCATTTCGACAATTATGGAGCGCATCCTGAGTGTATCTTGGGTCACCTTGAAACTAAAGGAATATTATCAGCAGCGCAACACGGGTTTCACAGATATTGTCTGTCAAATTTACTCATCACGCTGGACGATTGAACAACGTCCCTTGACCTAGGATACTCCGTTAATGCCTGCTCTATTGATGTATCAAAGGCATTTGAAATGGTCACCCCACAGACTGCTTCTGATAAAGCTAGTGCAATATGAGATAACAGAAAACGGATTATCGCGGATAACGGATTATCTATTCGATCGGCATGTGGGAGTCCGCATCAACGGCGTTCTATTAAAAAATATCAATGTCAACAGCGGCGTCCCTCAAGGTTCAGTGCTCGGGCCTATTCTTTTCTTGTTATACATAAATAATATTGCACAAGTAGTATGATGCAAGATGGCTCTTTTTGCTGATGATATAAAAATATGGAAGCAAATCCGATCCATTGACGATTGTTTGATGCTGCAAGAGGATTTGGATGCCCTGTATCACTTTTATCAAATAAATCAGATGCCTTTCAACATACGTAAATGTAAAATGTTTCAAGTTGGACGACAATATGAGCATACATATAACCTTGGTCATGAAAACTTGACTTGGACCAGCGCTGAGAAGTATCTCGTTATCTGGATTACTAAAAACCTAAACACGAATAGTCACTGACGGAAAGTCTTCAACAGAACAAGCGGTATCTTCGCAAGGTTGAGGAGAATATTTGGGCGGATGGAATATCATCCTCTCAGCGATTTGATAAAAGTCCGTTCCTGAAGTATACACAAAGTCATTCAAGTTGACTGGTTAGACCGCACTCAACACTCGATTGCAGACGTCATTTCTTCTTTGTGCGCCTTCTGTGGTATTCACTACCACACGGAATTGTGAACGTTACCGTGATCTGTGTATTCAAATCGAAACTCGATGCTTATATATCAAAGAGCACTTCACAATCGGCCGTGTATAATGACCCCATATGAACCCACACAAAGCAAACCCCACAATAGAATCTTGATTACATTCTCTGTATTTTTATAGGTGTCATCCAATGGTACATGCTTTTTTAACCATACAATTTTGATTTTTGATTCTGATCCAAATAAAGTGTCATACAATAATTAAATTAAATATGAAGCGTTGAAAAAAGTTAGATGTTCCGCAAATGTGAAATCACAATCGTCAGTGGTCACAGTTTTATTAGTTTAGTTGCAAAACACCCAATGTGTGATTCCTTACAAGGTAAATGACTCATTTCCAAATTTTCATGTTCTTTCTGATTAAAATGAACTAGATAAATGGAATCTTTCCCAAATGAGATTTAAATATCTGTGTCTCTCGCTGTAGGTAAATATTAAATATAATAAGGAACTATAAATCACTCTCTGTTTTGCGGAAATTCCATGGACACTGCCTGTTGTTCCACTTACAGGAGAGTAAAATTAAGATGTGTCCACGCTTATTCTGTTCACACTAACTGAACTGGTTCATTGAACAAAGCTAAACCAAGCATTGATCGATTGCAAATCCAGCACATTTTTGTCACTGGATTGAGATTACTTCGCTATGAAGTTTAAGGTTCCAAATTATTTTTACTCTGGTACCGAATTGCTGGTCGACAGAGGATGCTCATACTTTTGTAGTGACTGTGCGGTCTACTCCAGTCCCTACAAAAGAAAGAGCGCCTGGTAAATGTTCACATGCCAAAGTTATATGAGAGGCCTCGAGATTGAAACCAGGTGTTGACCCCTTTCCAATATAGACACAGTCCGTCAACTTGAAGCTTTTGCCGCACTTTAGAAAAGATTTGGGTATTTAAATACGCGTAATCTGATCTTACTGTCCCTACCTGATGAGTGCAAACAGCACGAAACCGGTCGTGGGGTGTGTGTGTGATGGAAATGCATGCAAATGAATATTTTAGCCTAATCTGTGTTTAAACTTTAAAATTTGGGTCATCTCCTAACATTTTGTTTGCTTGCGCTCGAAAGTGTTTCGACCGTAACGCTGAACGTTCTACATTGTGCAGAGCGAATTTAGGAAACATTCTCTTATAGTTCGTAGCTGGTATATGGAATTGCTCATGATTATATTCTCAAAGATCAAACTGTCAAGGACGAAATAGATAAAAATGTAACCCGTGGTGTTTACACTCATCAGGTAGGAACAGTACTGTTTAGAATTGGCTACAACCGATTGATATTTTAGGCTACCACCACCAAACTGTTCAATCACATGTACCGGCACACATTAGGATGGGTTTAAACCCATGGTCCTAAAATTATCCTCATTTGCATGCATTTCTATAACACACACGCACACTGGGACAGGTTTCGTGCTGTTCGCACTCATCTAATAGTATGAGTACGATCAGAATCCCCATGCTTCGTGATCGTTGAAATTCTGAGCCACAAATGTGTAAGGTTGATATGACCAACCGAAATTAGCTTCAAATATTAACCTTCGTTTATCACTGGGAATCGTCTGAAAATCAATGTTGTTAAAACTTACTTAATAATTATTGGACTCTGAATCAAATCGGTGTAGTGAGTCCAGAATTATGGGCGAAATGTACGTTTAGCAAAGGCGAGCTTTGTCAAATTTAACTTTCACAAACATTTTATCAGTTAATATTTAATTATTGCAGTGCAAAAACTTTTTATAAACATTCATGAGCACAGGTTTTGGACATTTCTGAAAGTATCGAATGCAACGAAAGAACATAATTCAGCGCATGTTAGTGTAACAAATATTTTAATTTGTTGTCCGTATTCGATCAATGATCAATAATCGGCTGGCGGTCTATTTAAATTCCGTCGTGCACTTTTAAATCCAAAGTATTTTTAGTTGACTAGGAATGGAAACTAGTTAAAGAGTAGGTTGTGAAGTAAAACGAGTCACTTTTGCTTATCCACAAGAATACGAATACTTATTTATCATGACTTCACACTTGTATGTATTATATATACTAAGCATATTCTGTTGTATTTTTTATTGATAATACGACGTTCCAAAAGCATACATTGGTAAATTAACACACTTAATGGGTCGAGCTAATGTAATCCGTTGGTAACTACTGAGTGAAAGTTTGTTTCAACTTACCGAAATTGTGATGAACTTCCAGAAACTGACCACACTGTGTCGTCTAGACGAGTTCATGTAAAACAAAACAAACAAAACAAGTTGAGCTTTTGAGCCTCTATTGGATAAGGCTGGTAGAAAAACTCGTGTAACCAAATGTGCCCAACCATATGTGCGTGGGGATAAACCCATTGGGTTTAAAGAAAAATACATTTGAATGTATTTTCATCAAACACTAAAAAATTAGTTTACTAATGGAAAGTAAAACCTGTAAGTTCAGTTTGCTGGTACCGTTTCAGTAGTTATCTCTTTCAAACGTATTCTGACTTGTATTTCGAATATGCAAAGCATTTTCTTTTCGTGTACGTCATTGCTTGGCTGTTACATGTACCATTTCAATGGAAAAGTTTAATTCAAAATCTTAATCGATTAGGTATAGGATTTTAACGCGAAAGTACGTGCGAAATTTACTTTTCGTAAGGACAAGCGCAGATTAGCAATATCACTTTACGGAACGGAAGGAGTAGTTAGACGAAGCAAACATATACCAACTATGGGAGCCCGCCATTTTGCCATTGTTTAGTTCGTGTTAAATCGGCGATAACTAATTGTTGAGATGCTAGATATCTTCGAAAGTATTCAAAACATTGGAATCTTGTTGAAGAACAAGAGTATATGACGCAATTCCATGTCAGCGACAGCTAACAGCTTACACGAAGTGAACATATTTCTTACAACACCAAATTCTTCAGAATAATTGATTACACAAAATTGGTATCCGCGTGTTAGAAAGGAATCAGGTCCTTTCACTGAGAGTCCATAAATATTATATTGGTAATAAGTCAAAATCAGATATTGACTCACATACGGAAATCGGCGTATGTTTGCTTACGTGATTTAAACAACCAGCTAGTTTGGACATATATGTGGACAGACTTTGGATTTGTGCGAACAGTCTCAACAACTAATGAGATTAATCGCAACATACTGTGCGATCATGTTCACCCTAATGCGACAGCGCCGATGCGTTGGCTTGGTCATGTCTATAGAATGGAAAATGGTCGTATTCCTGGAGATCTACTCTATAGTGAGTTGCAATTAGGAAGTTGACCATTGGGAAGACCGCACTTGCGGTACAAAGACGTTTGCAATAGAGATATGAAAGCTCTTGACATTGACCCGGCGAGTTGGAAATTACTTGCTCTTGACCGCTCACATTGGAGGCATTGTGTAAAGCGTCGTCTGCAAGCTATGGAGGTGCAGATACAGCTCTTGGCTGCTGAACGCAGATCACGCCGCCGGCGTGCAACTGATGCAATACAACCGAGTTCTGACTATTGTTGCCAGCATGGCGGGAGAGATTATTCCTCGCGAATCGGACTGTTTAGTCATTCCAAAAGCTGCAGAACATGAACATTAACGCGATTGTGATGTACATCCATGGTCGACATTGACCGAAGGAGGCCAACAGAGTGCGATAACCATGGAAATCTAAGAAACATAATGTTTTCAAAGTAAAATCTTGTATAAACGTTTCCATTGATTTACTGAAACTGTTCTTTCTGTTCTTGCATGCTGAGATCAACGAGTTCAAAACCAGGTGCAATGAAGAGCTGTGAGAGATTTGATCAACTATGAACTAGATCATTTATTAAGCTCATTTTTAATTATACTGCGTGAAACGTGACTAGTTTTCATACGCATGTTAGAGTTACATCATTTGTCTTCCAATGTATTTAATAAGATTCAATGTATTTTTTGAACGGAATATAATGTTCATATGATGCCATGAAATCTTTTCTATGTGGAAAATGCACTTTAACTCTTATTCAGTGTTCTAGCAACCACCACATCAATTACATGTCATTGTACTTTACAACTGTTTATTACACCTCATTCAGAAAATTTTTCCACATTTAATAATTCTGGTGCATACAAAATAAAACGTTTTAAAATTTTTTGCAAAATGACCGCTCTCCCATTTTGCTGGGATTTGTTCAACAAATCGTTGGTGCGCAGTACGTTAAGAACTTGTGAGAACATGACATTTAAAATTTATGCTGTTGGGCGAAATCTAGTGACCAAAGTTCAGTTGTATCGCATATGGTGGAAACGATTCACCAGATAGATTTTTATAATGCACTTCGTTTTATCCAGGGCAACCCTGAAATTCACCGAGCATCGCTAGCCTGCGTATAAAGGAATTCTTTGTTTTTTTCACAGAAACCAATAAAATTTGACACCGGGATATCTGGTCTTCCAGTTTGTCAATTCTGAACTGATGTACAAGAAACTAAATGTGATTTGACAAAGTTTTCATTTGATTGAACTTCATCAATATGGAAATCGTTGTTGGTGTGATTGCAAATCAGGCTTGCACTATTAAACATTATTTTATTGCAATGTGGTACGTTGGAACATTTATGTGATCCTGATCGTACTGTCCATGCCTGGTGAGTGCAAAAAGCAAAAAATCTCAGTCAACCTCAGATACGATGTAATGCGAATCGAAAGTTAACGTGTATATTGGTTGAGGGGAGGATTACATGTTACAGATTTTGTCGCTTTATTATTTATAACCAAATCTTTTCTGTTTTCAGAAGTAAAAAATTCAGTGTCAACGTAAATTTGCACAGGTTTATAATATTCGATTCTCAGCACGATCAGTCCAAAATAAATAAAATTGATCGCAACGTGAAAGTTACGATTTTTCTATTGACTGGCGAGCTTCAAACAGCATCCTGGATTTAGAATGATGCATCTTCGTTTTGAACGAATCCGATGAATAAACTATACCGATAAAATGTGAAATGGTGCATTTGTCACGTTTTTAATCATGATCAAATTTAGCATTGAGTTGAAATCTCGGTTTTGATTCGCTTCTGTGATTATAAATCCGTTTTCCAGGATGGTTCGACGGTGTAGCATTTTAGATTGTACTTTGGGATAGAGATTAAAGTATACTCTTATGTTTATGAACCATTCATAACACGGAGAAGCACTATCTGTCCATTCAATCTGGGAGCTACATTTTTATAGATAGAATTCGCGGTACAAATGTGCTTTTAAGCGAAATATCAAAACTGAGCGGTTGAATCGAACAGACCTTGATCTATTATAGAAAATGGTGTACTTTATTACAGCAAATGTGCTTCACAATAGTCTGTAATGTTGTGAAAAATAAACCGAATTGGTCCAAGTTTGCCTTAAACCTCAGACACAATTAAAAGAATTTACTAAAACAAACGTTTTCCATCAACACTTTCCTAGTGTATATTATACATGAAATTATTGTTACTACTCCATCGAACCACCTGGATCGTATAATAAATCTATGATTTTCTAGAATTTTATGCGTCCAACATATGCCACTGAAACAGTTTTTTGTTTATTATCGAAATTCCTGAATCTATAATTCATAGTGGGTGCAAAATATACTAGAAATAATAGTACATTTTTCCAAAATGGAACATGTTTCAACCTGTTAGTAACCGCGTATAAAAACATAATCAGCCTTATTCAACTGCGTGTATCATTTCCTTTTCGGGATTTCAAATCAACCGCAGGAAAATAGAAATTGTTCTAATCATCATCAACCATTCGGAAGTTCACCGGCTGCAAATAACATATAAATACAATTGCAGGAGGTTCAATAATATCAACCAATGCTGGATTACAACAATTTTTTCGCTCCTGCAAATGAATTTTTGACCCTCGGTATTCTTGCATATTCATTAACTATAAGCCTGATACGCATTTGTTAAGATCGGTTGATTACTAGCCCAAGCATATTATTCACATTTCGAGTTCAATGTCCAACAATGTTGAAACCATACGTTATGCCACGAGTTTAGAGCGATTGCTCTAAATACAAAGGTCACTACATGTTGACTAAACCTTTTATGGAAAAACATGACACCCACGTCTGTTAATTTGTACGCCACTTCACGAAATAGTGTCACAGTTATCATCATAATAACTAACTGTGAGGATATTATTGACGCTACATAATTTCGTTTCTAAAATTTTCTATCACACTGGTACCACTTTAAAAGTTTAGTGGCTACACATTGTAATCAGAATAAATGATGCTTCCGTAATTACCTCATTGCTGCGTTCGCTTAATATACCAAAATTCAATACTAGAAACGAGTATTACCATTATTTATTTTGATGTTCATATGGGAGCTCTACGATAGAGGAGTTATTTATGTTTTCTGAAAGGCGTAGTATTATCAAAATACAAATAAGCCTGATTATATTCACTGGGTCTCCTAGTTAATATTAGGTTACGTTTCGCGTGAATGAATTATTGGCAAATTACTGCAGCAAAATTTTCATCCACCACGTGAATGTATACATGTGATAGCACATTCTGGTCAGCCTATTCTTCATTAATTAATTCTACCTCTTAATAAATACGTCTGCGAAAGGAATTAATACTTATCACAATGGACATTTTAGCCCCGAGTCAATTTGTTTTAGAGCACATAAATATTTTTATTCCAAGATTTAAGTAATTCTCAATGTTTCCAGAACTTGCGTGGCATTGAAATGCCTTTCTAACTTTTAGCTAAAATGTTTCTAAAACAATACAGGACGATTCGCAAACAAGTAGAGAATCATATGGGTGCTCAAGAGGCGAATAAGTAACCGACGTATAGGTATACGGCATCAAAACCCATAACTGTTACACTTTCCAGTTTGACCAACTCATATTCCACTGTTTACATCGCATCAAGGCAAACAGCCGGGGACAAGTTTGGTCGTGTTATTATGGGATTTGAACTATGCATTACAAAGAAAATATCATTTTAATGAAATGATTAACGTTCTTAGGTTTAAACAAACATAATTGCCATCACTGATTTGTCACGGAGCAAAAGCTACGCTGCGCTGATGATCCTTAATTTTCATACCGCGAATATTTCAACGATCAATAAAGTGGAGTTATAGGAGTACAAGCTCAGGGCGTATCGAGATCAAGTGTGCGGGGACAAAATTACCCCCGCCGTACTTCGCAGGTGTCGCGTTGCTTTGACTGCTCCTCTCACTCGCATATTCAATCTCAGCTTAAATGAAGGAAAAATACCACCGCAATGGAAAGCAGGGATGATAACTCCTATTTATAAAGGCGGTAGCCGTTCAGACACAGCAAACTATAGACCGGTAACGTTACTTCCGGTGATCTCCAAATTAATGGAACGCATTGTGACTGCGCGCATGAGAGAACATTTTGAAAACCAAAATATTTTGACTGCAGCACAACACGGTTTTCGAAGAGGTCGTTGCTGTTTATCTAACCTTCTTACCACGTTCGAGGATTGGACCAAGGCACTAGACGAAGGTGAGGCTGTACATGCTTGCTACATCGATATTTCCAAAGCTTTCGATAGAGTCAACCATGACATCTTAATTAAAAAGCTCGAATCCTATGGAATAACGGGAATATTGCTGAATTGGATAAGGGACTATCTTACTGATAGACACGTCCAAGTTCGCGTTGGCAGCACCTTATCTAGAAAAATAGACGTCACGAGTGGAGTTCCGCAAGGCTCGGTGCTTGGACCTCTTCTATTCTTGGTGTATATGAACGATATAGTGGAGGATATTGGATGCAACTTGATACTATTTGCCGATGATATTAAAATATGGAAACGTGTAAGGTCTGTTAATGACTGTATGGCATTACAACGGGATCTGTGCACCTTATTTCGTTGGTCCCAGTCAAATGAGTTACCATTTAACCCTGCGAAATGTAAAATGCTGCAGCTTGGAAAATCTCTACACCACACGTATCAGCTTGGCACGCAAGATCTCGTCTGGACCACCGCAGAAAAAGATCTCGGTATATGGGTTTCGTTTAACCTTAAGCCTGGACATCATTGCCAGACGGTGTACAATAAAGCTTGCCGTATCTTGAGTCTTCTCAAAAGAATATTCCGGATTTTTACGCCCGAAACCCTACCCCGGGTAATTAACACGTATATACGTCCTGTTATGGAATATTCCATCCAAGCCTGGGCACCATGGCTGAGGAAGGACATCGAACTACTCGACAGGATTTATCATCGTGCTACAAAGTTGGTCCCCCGTTACGGAAATTTGCCTTTCACAGAGCGAATGTTAAAACTGAACGTACATGATTTTACCCAACGACGGATACGTAGTGACCTCCTGTTGACTTTCAAAATCCTGCATACTGAAAACCATCCCCTCAAACACTTGCTAAATCCCAATGGCCTTACTCGAACACGAACACATTCAATGGCTTTAAGCATTCCACATACTCGATCGGATATTCGTCGTAATTTTTTATCGGTAAGAATTTGTTTCACTTGGAACTATTTGCCTGAAGAAATCACACGATCAGAATCTGTTGAGGTTTTCGCTTCCAAACTCGATGAGTTTATGACGAACCATGGGGTATGTGACTGTCCCTATTAATTTTCGATATATTTTATATATATTTTTATATATTCCATATACCTTGTCATCCTATGGTCATTGTTAAGCTTACTGCTTTTTCTACCATAAAATTTTCTGAGTTTCTG
Organism: Atriophallophorus winterbourni; assembly: GCA_013407085.1. Classification (NCBI taxonomy): domain Eukaryota; kingdom Metazoa; phylum Platyhelminthes; class Trematoda; order Plagiorchiida; family Microphallidae; genus Atriophallophorus; species Atriophallophorus winterbourni. The sequence goes on along the minus strand of JACCGJ010011120.1, from coordinate 28,693 downwards.
AGTTCTGGGGAACTACCGAAACTTGAACAAGAATCAATATGTTATGGTGACATGTACCATTGGACGACAGCTATAAAAATGCAGAGGATGCAATCAACATTCCATCGTGGTGTTTGCTTTGTGTGGGTTTATATGAGGTCATTATACAGTGTCGGTAGTTAAGTTCTCTTTGATATAAGCATCAAGTTTTGATTTGAATACACAGATCGCGGTAGCGTTCACAATCTCGTGTGGTAGTGAATTCCACAGAAAGCGCACAAAGAAGAAATCACGTATGCAATCATGTCGCTTCTTACTCGCCTTTGCGTGAAATCAGTCAATCCCAGCATGACCATTCGCTCTTGTTATGGGACTTGAGGCATTCCATCAACTAGGTTCGTCGCACGGTTGTAAATTTTATCCAGCAATCCAGTGTCTTTACGCATCCATGGTGCTCAAAATGGAATCATGTACTCTATTGTTGGATGGTTGTAAGTATTTATAATAGGGGAATCTTTTAGGAGTGAATCGCCCAAATATTACACTCAGCATTCCCAAGATGCCGCATGACGTGCTGAAGACTTACTGGCAATGTCTATTCGTTTACAGGTTGCAACGAAATCTTCCGATGTTTTCCACTCGAACAATGGCTGGTTCTCGTCTAATTGTAGAGGTTCATTTTCTGATAACAATGACGTTATTACTTACCCATTCAGCGAAGACATTTTCTACGTTCAGTTCTAATTCAATTCAAATCCATTTTAATGGTCTAAAAAGCATATAGCTTTACAAAAATCCACAGAATAATACGACAACAACGAATAATATAACAAGCAAAATGGGATTAGGTTGTTTACTGAGCAGTTCAAGAATCAAAGGGCAGAAATTGTTTTCGATTTGTGGAATAACAAATGTAGATGCATGGTGTTAGGATGTATAGTTTTCTTCGATGCACGGGTTTGAGGTCAAAAAAGCATCAAGGCTTCTCTTGAAAGTTTGCTGATTTGGCGAGTTTACAACATAATCTGGCAGATTGTTCCAAGTAAAACAAACTCGCACGGCAAAACATATCGTCTGCAGTTGAGACTCGAGTAAGAGACGGTTAGAGTTAATGTCTGAGCTCTTGTAATATGTGAGCTCCGTGGATTCAATAAGCATTGTATAGGGTGATTTTCGGTATTCAAAATATTGTAAACCAGAATCAAATCCCATCGGAGACGACGACGTGGATAATCAAATAAATTTAGCGTTTTGATTCGCTCATTGTATGGTTTCCAACTGAGTCCGGCGACAAGTTTGGTAGCTCGATGATATATTCTTGGCAAAGTCGCAACATCTTTTTTAAGCTATGGCGACCATGCTTGAACTGTATATTTCATCGTGGGTCTGATGTACGTATTTATAATGCAAAGGATTGTCTGTTTTCAGAACCTACCGAAAAATCTCTTCAGGAGTGACAATTTCTGTGATGTTTTGCGATAGACGTAGTTGCAGTGGCTCGACATCCCTAGGGTGTTGCTTATTAACACGCTCAATTCCTTTTGTTCCATGGTCCACGAGAGGCTGTGTGTACCAAGAAAATACTGGAGCTCCACATATTTTCCAAGGTTTAACATGTGACACTTTTGAAAATTGGAAAATAAGCGATTTTTAGGGACCAAACCTCTCGCTATACACGGAGATTGATAAGCGGATTGGCGGAGCAGCTGTCATTCTGTCTCGATTAAACTCTCGTTTTTGGGGTAACCGCAAGCTGTCGGTAAAGACAAAGATGATGGTATACAGCGCGTGCGTACTAAATGATTTACTGTACGCCAGTGAAACCTGGACCACCAACGCAAGACACGAACGGAAGCTGAATGCTTTCCATCCACGAAGCATCCGTCGTATCTTGAAAATATCGTGGATGGACAGAGTGACTAATGCTGGAGTGCTTTCAAAAGCTGGTCCACAGAGCATGTTCACCCTATTGCGACAGCGTAGCTTGCGGTGGCTTTTTCATCTCCACAGAATGGAAAATGGTCGTATTCTGAAAGATCTACTTTATGGTGAGTTGAAATTATGAAGTCGACAATTGGGCAGACTGCACTTGCGGCACAAAGACGTTTGCAAAAGAGATATGAAAGCTCTTGGCATTGACCCGGCAAGTTAGGAAGAACTTGCTCTTGACCGCTCACATTAGAGGCATTGTGTAAAGCGTCATTTGCAAGCTGAGGAGGAGCAGATACAGCTCTTGGCTGCTGAACGCATATCACTCCGCCGGCGTGAAACTGATGCATTGCAACCGAGTTCCGACTTTCTTTGCTAGCGCTCCGGGAGAGATTGCTCCTCCCGAACCGGACTGTTTATTCATTCCAAAAGCTGTAAAACATCAACATTCATGCGATTGTGATGTACATCAATGGTCGACATCGACCGAAGGAGGCCAACAACAACAAACCTGGAGGTTGTCCAAATCCTTTTGGAGAATTTCGCAGTCCTCCGACTTACTTATCTTTGACCACACTTTTATATCGTCACAACATCGACACAATGCTTACACCAAACTGATGAGTAAATTCTCAGCGATGTTCATATATGACACGGTGTTATTGCAACTGCAAGTTATTAACGAAAGTTTTGATGCAATCTTATTTGGTGTCAGAATTTAAAACAAATCTAAAAATTTATTTCTTTTCGAATGGTATTCGTACAAACGTACATACATAAATTTGATACTTATAGTTAAATGGTTAGTCTTCCTCAGCCACATAATCTGAAAGCTTGAATCTTAAATGAAATAAAATTAGATTTCCTCGAAATTTATTCCATGGCTTATAATCTCAATATTTGCTGATCGTGACATCTGCGAATATCACGAAAGTAGACGTATGTGTTCTGGTTTTGGGCAATTCCGAGTTACGACTGAACGATAATCTTCTATTTACTTTATATGATGAATTCTACAAACAAGTTTCGCGTGCCACAACGATGGCATTTTTTAACAAGGATTTTCCAAATTTTTGAATACTTATCCAAATAATATTTTGTTAACTGGGAACTCCGTCCGTTTAATCTCTGAGGAATTCCCTATGAAAATTTTAGAGGTAAATTTGTTTAATATCGGTTAAAAAAGAAAAACAACAACAATCGTATGCTCTGAAATAGTCTAACATTCATTTAGATCAAAGAATGACAAATAAATGATTAGTCGACAACAAATTAACTTAATATCTGGAGTCCAGCTCGACGCAACTATCAGAGGCAAAAGAGAGCTTGGATTTAAGAGAAAACACTCAAATTGGTTGTAGCATTTTTTTGAAAATGTTGATCGGGAAATATTTGTTTGGTTGTGTCATTTACTCTACTGAGGTGGACAGAAATAACATTAAATGGAGAGAAGATATTATTTCGCAGTTAAACTGCGTCCACGTATATAAAGCCTAGCATAACTAATTCAAGAAAAGGAACTATGCGATGAAAAAGTATGCAGACACGGACATTTTGTTCAAAACAAATACTCGATTGTGTAATTGGGTCTGAAGACATACAATTGGATATTTGTTAAAAATGAATAACTGAACCAATAAATTTTAATCTTGAGCCCATTTCTTCCAATAAACTCATAAGAAATAGGCCGAAATTTCTGTTAGTTTACAACCAACAAAAATACAGCACTTGCGCATTAATAATTGTCATTATTAGATGTATGATAAAGCGACACTATAAGAAAGATTGATTGATTTTTGAGAACTTAAATCGAAATAATAAGGATAAGATAGATGATGCTGCCCAAACGCTTCAAGTATGTCGTAATTAACGCCAACGTGAGAATGTATGCTGTCGTCGTTTAGATGAAACCATTGTTTCTCGGGTTCACAAGAATTTGTAAAGTTGCACAAGTCCACTATCCAAAATATACAGAAGAGATAGTGAGAAAAACGAGCTGTATTCTTGCTTTAATGATAAGGAATTTAGGGAAGTTTTATTTTAGTTGTCATGAGATCAAAAATGCTATCTCTACGAAATAACGTTCCTCGGCATATCAAAAATCCTAGCAGCAAAGAAAATCCAGTAATGAATATAATTTAGTCGCAAACATCCGATTTATTTTACAGTTGAAAATCAATTTATCTCCATGATCCTAAATGTGATGTCAGGTGAAAATGCAAGATTCAAGAATCTAGATTCACGAGTTATGCTTGAAAAAACGTTTATCTTCACAATAAACAAGGTTCAAAATATAGACACAAAAATATATAGTATAAATAATATGAATCGGTCCTATTGAAATGGGGAAATGCAGTGGTATGATTTGCCAATAAGTAATGGTAGTATCAGGGTTGGCCTGATATAATCGTCAAATTTCTATTTAGAAAAAGTTTTGGATCTGAAATTTACAAAATGTGCAGGTATGGAATAACAAACAAAATCAAAAACGCACCGAAAAATAATAACTGTGGAAGTTTTGGTTAGAGTGTGGGATATCCAATATACAACCATGACCTCCAATCTTGCAAGCACTTCGATAATAGGATAAGTTTTCAAGGGGTGAAAAACAGTATTTTCACATTTTTTTGCAAGCATAAATCACCTTGCATTATCTGGTGTAAAAGAGTTCTCACGACAATTCGTTTGAAGCGCTCAACCTATGGTATATTTTTAAAACCGTCGACAAGCCTAGACGCTCGATGATAAAGTTTCTGAAGCAAAATATCTTTTGGCAAACGGTATGCATTTTTCGACAGGCTGGTCTAGAACCGGGTGTATTGTAAGTGTGAATCATGAGCGAAAGCGGACATGGGAATCAACTTTCGAAATCCGTCGTAACATGCCTAGCAAACGAGAGGTGCGTCTGTAGACAAAACAGAAGGTAATTCAAGGTTTTTAATGGTCTTAAAAGCAACAAGCTTAAGGACAAACATAGGATGGTAACATTGAAATGCAAGTGTATAAAAAAGATAAGTAATTAGAATAGGCAGTATATAAATGTTCGGGAAACGAATAATGAAATAAAATTCGTCTAATTTCATTTTAAATTCATGCAAGCTAGTGTAGTGAGCAACGGTAGAAGGTAAACTGTTTCAAGTAAAACCGACACGGACAGTGTGAAAAAACCTTCTACAGTTCAGGCGGGAATTGGATACCACCAACTCATTCATGGGTGCGATAATAACTCGTATGCCTTCGCGTGAATAAATCCAGTATGGGGTGGTTCGGGTTATAGAATGTTTTGTAAAGTAAAGTAAACTAAAGGTGTTTTGAATTTGAATGTGACTGGCAAATTTTCTCTGTAAAGCTTAACATTTTTCTCATTTTCCTTATTCGTATTAAAAATTTGTGTAGTTAAATTAATTTGATTTGTTGAAAATTGGTTTTAACGAATAGAGATTCCTACTTTTTACTAAATAATGTCACATTGTAGACTATTTTTTAAACTACCACAAATACCGCTTAACTTAGATGAACAAGTATGTCCGATAATGATCCCGAAATTTACACACTGAAGTTTTTGAGAAACATTGTACAAAAGATTGGTGTATCCCATGCAAATAGATTTTTCTCTACACAGACTAACACGTCATTGCAATCAAACGTAAATACTGTAAACGGTGTCCCGTGTATTCCACTCATAGGTCAAACGTTCAATTCAATGTTGACTCACACATTTTCTAAATAATTTTATTAGCGCGGAGTATGATGGCGACAAAAACACTCTATAAAACCTTTCAAATAAAACCTTCCCGTGAAAAAATGCTAATTTTCTTGCTTACCGCAAAACGTTTACACGAAATCTAATCCATTAAAAATGTAATGATAAAAAATGGTATTCAATTTTGCTATTCTTATTTGCCATCATGATTTTAGGACTACGTGTTTCAAATCTGTTCTGAAACTTCTAAGCTGCATTCTTTTTAAGTTGGATGGGTGATCTCTAATCAAGCGGCGATTAATACTGCAGTATGATTGATTTATCCACTTAGCTTTAGGCAAGCCCGTTTAATCATATTTAATTCACCATGTTATTTGTAAACCGCCGTATCTTGTTGTTGATGTTGTTGTTGTCCTCCTACTGTCGATGTCGACCATGGATTACATCACAAGCGCATGCCGGTGTCATGCTTTACAGGTTTTCGAATGACTAAACAGTCCAATTCGGAGATCACTATCTATATTAGTAAGAGTTGATAAAGTTGTATGCAAATATAATGAGCCTGTGCTATTGATTCTTGGACTTTAGCAACCAATGGAATATTCCCGAATATTGTTTTATATTGACAGGAAGGAAGCCCAAGTTTGATCAGCTAAACTGAGAAAAATCAACATCAACATCTGTAATACTTCACTTCCTGTAGCTAGTAAACAGAATTTTGTAATTGAATGAGATGGAAACTCATTGCATCTCTCTGTTATTGGCTCTATTTTCAATAAAATATGTTTTACATATATTTATTTTCGCATTTACTCCGTACATGATTTGAGGCAGATGTAACATATCCTAATGGAGAAAAATTCTCACTTGCATGCTTTTCCATCTCCCATCCTCCACGACCGGCTTCTTACTATCTGCAGACATCAGGTATGAACAGTTCGATTAAGATTCACATACATGGAAACAGTGGAAGAATGACCTTTGTAAGTTGGATCTCAATTCAGTTGAATCATGCTGTACTTAGACCACCAACGATTTAACCCATTCCGCGTTTGGTTTCTCAACGATACTAAAGGTTACAGTTTTAGTAATTTTTCAAATCTGCTCGGTCGATGTCGAACTTGAAGTATCTCTCCTCATATACGTTTCTTTAATTCTCCACGTCTCTGAATACGATAACGCTGTATTAACCAAAAGTACCAAATATATTTCTTGATGATGCGCTATACCCAATCGTTGAACACGATTTGCTTCTTTGTGTAATATCCCGCATTAATTATTACTCACTTTCTATCAATATGAGGATTAAGTGTAGCATACAGATTGAAAACGGATCACCTAAGAGCCACTTCTCCACATGATGTAACCTCAAAGTACATAAACGCATTATTGAAATCAAAAACTGTTGATAACTGCAAATGCTCCTGACCGATTATCTATGTTATGATAAAATATGCGCGACGGAAAGTCTTTTAAAAATAAACGGAAAGTGTTATTCTGCGTATTTGAAGTTGACGAACTAAGTAAGCGTTTCATTCATTCCTTAAAATAACGTTCTTGCGTAGTGATATGTTGAACACGGTCAAAACTCGTTGGGAAAATGGCCGCAGAATAATCCCGCGAGAAATTAGACTAAGTGCATCGAAACACCATATTGGAAAGATAGATGCACCACTAAGTTCAATAGAAACACTACCAAGTCAATCAGTTGTTGACGTGTCAGAAACAATTTCAGCCGATACGATAGATCACTGTATTTCCAACAGTACAACCCCAAAACGATCAAGCATCCCTGCAAGCAAAAAACCTTCAGTTGCGACTCTGGAGGAGTCGGCCTAACATATATTCTGCACTCCACTAGCCTTCTTCCCCACACCCCATCCTTGTTGAGAAAAACAACTATGAAATGCATCTACACCAACGCACAATGTCTCGGAAACAAAATCGGTGAACTGCGTGCAGTTTTTCTGAGATGTTCACCAGACATCATCGCCGTAACGGAAACGTGGCTGCAGACTCAGCAAACAAATAGTGAACTAGAATTACCAGGAATGTCACTTATTCGTCATGACCGTGAAACCAGAGGAGGAGGAGTAGCTTTGTATTATAGCCAAAACCTTCTGTGCCGTGAGATTACGGATCCAGACATCGTGTTACTGGATACACTCTGGTGCTCAATCCGACTAGCTAACGGCAAAGACTGTGTTTTGGGAGTAGTATATCGCCCACCGTCTGCACAGGAAACTTACAATCTGGCCCTACTGGATAAAATTCGCATGGTTACTTCCAGATACACTTGTGGATTTTTGATTATGGGTGACTTCAATTTACCGAATCTGCAGAGCAGCACCATTTACCCAGAACACTCCCTCGAGCGCGCATTCAGTGAGTTGTTTGACGATATTCCTCTTTATAACCACATTACATGTAATACCCGATACCGCGGAAACGATTTACCCTCACTCTTAGATCTCGTTCTGACAAGCAATGAACATGACATTGATAACGTTGCTTACGAAAGTCCACTGGGACTAAGTGATCACGTCGTCATCCAGTTTGACTATCTGTTTGAAGCTGTAAGAACAAATGATGCCCGTAAAAGAGTTAGGCGGATCAACACTATGGCGTTGAGTGATGCTCTGAAAAACACGTTTAACTGCCAACCGGAAACCAGCAACGTACATGAGTTTTGGATATGGCTAATATCTAATCTCAAAAGTTCAATCGAAGTGAGCTCCGAATTTGTCCTCAGGAACTCAAGAAAAAACTTTGAATTTAAATTAAGAAGCCGAACTCGTAAGTGGTTAACGGTACGAAACATTGCTTGGCGACACCATCGGCAAAACCCATCATCCGAGACCTGGGAAACATTCCGTTTACTGCGGAACAAAGTAAACAAATTTGTCATCCAAGACAAGTTGTGCTTCCAAGAAGTGATATCAAGCATGATGGAGCGAAACCCCAAAATACTATATCGTATGGTTAACGATCAAGCTAAGGTGAAACCTGGAGTAGCGTCCGTGAACACATCAGCTGGACCAACAACAACTGCAGCAGAAACTGCTGATGCTTTAGCCACGTTTTATTCATCGGTATTCAACCCGATAGAACATGCAATAAACAGCCCAAATCCAACACTTTCAAACACGGTTGCCCTAAGTGAAATAAGTGTCACTGAGAAACGCGTCCTCCAAGGTTTATTTAATCTTAAAACCGGAAAGTCTCCTGGGGCCGACGGAATAACCCCGAAAATATTGAAGCAATTTGCGAGTTTGCTATACAAACCACTCACTTACTTGTTCGAGCAAACACTGGTAAGCGGAGTGATTCCTACAGATTGGAAACGAGGAATAATTTCTCCAATTTACAAAGGTGGAAATCGCTCCGATGTTTCCAATTACCGACCCGTTACTCTGTTACCAGTGATTTCAAAATTACTTGAGCGACTCATTGTTGACGATCTAATGAAATATTTCGAGAATAATCAGTTGCTTTCGAGGAACCAGCATGGATTCAGACGAAGTTATTCCTGTTTGTCTAATTTACTGGTAACGCTAGATGTTTGGACAAAATCGGTAGATAAAGGACAAGCAATACACGCGTGCTACTTAGATATTTCAAAAGCATTCGATCGTGTTGACCATTCCCTACTACTGCAGAAGCTTGAAAGGCTTGGTATCACTGGAAAGTTGCTGAATTGGCTAAATGACTACCTAACAAATCGCACTAACCAGGTACGTGTTGATGGTGCATTATCCAAACCAATCGCAGCAACTAGCGGAGTTCCCCAAGGTTCAGTCCTTGGTCCGATCCTCTTTCTGGTTTATGTCAATGAAATACCGGAAATTGTTCGATGTAACATTTCGTTATTTGCGGACGACATAAAGATTTGGCGCAGCATTCGTAGTCCAGAAGACTGTCTGCTATTACAAAAGATCTTGATACGCTTCACAGCTGGTAGTTGAAGAACAAACTGCCGTTTAACTTCAACAAATGCAGGATCATGAATGTGGGGAATCGAGTAGAGTTCACATATCACATAGGTTCGCATGTCCTTGAAAATTGCAGTGAAGAAAAAGATTTGGGTGTCTGGATATGCTCCAGTTTAAAAACATCACTTCAAACTAACAGTGCCTTTAAAAAAGCAACACGCGTTCTAAATCTACTCAAACGTGTATTTGGGAAATTTTCGCCCAAGATATTCCCAAGGATCATGAATACATACTTGAGACCAGTCATGGAATACGGTGTGCAGTCATGGTCTCCGTGGCTCAAGAGGGATGTGGAACTTATGCAGCGAATCTATCACCGCTCAACGAAACTAGTTCTCAGCATCCGAAACAAACCATATAAAGAAAGGATAGCTCAACTGAATCTGTTCGATTTTCCCTATCGACGAATCAGAGGAGACCTTATCTTACTTACAAAACATTCCATACCCCGAACCATCCCTTACAGGATTTATTCACGCGAAGGGATACGAGGAATTATCGGACCCATGAATATGTGCTGGTCGTACCCCATTCCCGCCTGAACTGTAGAAGGTATTTTTACTCTGTCCGTGTCTGTTTTAATTGGAACAGTTTACCTTTAACCGTTGCTCACGCCACTAGCTTGCATGACTTTAAAACGAAATTACACGAATTTTTATTGCATTATTCGTTTCCAGAACACGTTTATATATTGTTCAATTTATGTTCTTATATTGTTTATACACTTAAATTTCAATTTTTACCATCCTATGCTTGTTGTTAAGCTTGTTGCTTCTTAGAACATTAAAAACCTTGAACTTTGAACCTTGAATCAATTAAACTCGTTAAATAACACTTGGTGCCTTGGATACCGTAAGAAAATTCTTTTTTTATTCTCACAAAATTTATGCAGTGAAATTATAAAAATTTAAAATTTATTTTCTCGACAGGTACACTTTCACTCTTAGCATCGTTTCAACTTTCGCCAGAGAATTAAACTTTCTGTGTGGCAATAACTTATCCAAACTTAACATTGAAAAAACACGACGAAATTAGTCAGAGCAATATTTCGTGAACGTTTTGCCTCTGAATCAGAATCTTCGTCAGACCAAGTAAAATATTTTCACATTATTTAGCACTGACAGTATTCAGGATTGTGCAATCAAGAGATTCACATTGATCAACAAGTGGTAATGTATTCATGATTAAACATGGTTTTCCGTTTTCATTGTTTCAACAATTAAACGAAAATGTTTAACCAAAATTGTGAGTTCTTTCATAAACGAATGATGATAAAAAAACACCTTCACTCTATCCCTGCCGTCTAACCCAGAACGGAAATATGCTAACCTGCATTGAAGAACATGTCGTCCTGTTAAAAAGAGGTATAATGACTTAAACAATGACGTGAATAATCCGAGAAATATGATAGCTCGGATGTTATGAACTGTGAATGTAAATAAAAACAGTAAATATCTGCATATATTGTTTACGTCAGAAAACTGAAGAGATCTATTTGAAATTTCAGTCAATTACTCCGGATTCATAGTATGGGTTCGTTTTGTTTTGGACGCCGTATAATAGTGGGTTCTAAATGTTAACATTTCTATAATATCCCACCTTATTTAGAGCTCAGGCAACCTGTTCGCTATGAATCTTTTTGAAGAGAGTAAAATCATATGAAAAACAAACAGCTCTTTTTAGTTCCTAATTATATATATATATATTCAAAAATATACGCAAATTCAAAATTCTGTCATTAAATTTTGATGGAAGAGAACTTTCTCCTACTTTCTCTTAAGCCGAAATCTTTCCTTAACTTTATAATATACAGAGCACCATATTAACCATTATGGTACTGAAAACTAAACAAACAAACAAAACTAAAATCCTTATGTCAAAAAGGAATTAACCAAATTTCATAATGTATATTGCAAAACAATCGAAACGTCACACGTCAACCATTAAACAACATGCAGTGAAAATACACAAAATGCCTGCCGTTACTTTGACCATTTTCTCATTCTGTAAACATTGTTGGCCAGCATTTGTTACCTCACATGAGGCTAGAGAGGAGATTCATTTTGTCGTGTCAAACAATGATGATTCACTTCTGATTCTCGGAAACCTGAAATTGAAGACCAGAAACTAGTGAAAAATACATTCTAATTTCTCTCGAATCAACTTCTCAACTTGTCACTTTTTAAGCTTAAATTATTATGTAGTTTAATAGAAGGTTTTAAAGAGTGGTAAATATGTTAGATCTGACCATCTAATCAAGCCCATTTTGACGTAAGTTTTTTTGATTTCAAGGCTCACTGAATCTGAACTTACTATCCCCACCTGATGACGGCAAACAGTCAGAAATCGGTAGTGGTATGTAAGGGATGGGGATGTGAGCACCACAATACATTTCTTTGATTTCATTTTGCATATCCAAATGCAGAACTTGGATCTACGCAATGTTAACGCCTAAACTGCAGAAGTCGGATGCTGTTATGCTAATAGATTGACGATTTGCCGTAAGACTTGAAACGGTGATCATTGTTGATGCCTCTAGGCCAAGATAAATTAAGGCTGGAAGATCTATTCATACAGCTGATTTCTCGTTGCTATTTTAACGCAACTACTAAGTCGAATTAGATATTTCCGATTGCGTTTGATTTAATGAAAGCTTGTTGAAAGCCTAAGCTAAATTTATGTCATATGTGTTTACAATGATAGATTGATTCGGTAACGTCATTTAAGAAAGTGTTTTCCTTCACCATGACTTGGTTCAGCACATAGTTCGATAAAATAAATATTGATTCTGAATACATAATATATTCGTATGAAGGTGTATTAACTTTACATGCTGGCCTGAGTTTGATCATGACTCTAGGAAAAAATTAAATGAGCTTCAAATTATCAGAAATACTTTAGTTTTGTTGAACAATTTTTATGAATTTCCAGACTAATTTAAAAATAATTAAGTTAGGGAGTTTACATGTCCATGCAAAGATTAAAATATTAATTGTTTGACTTATATTTCCGAAACTCGAGTTATGATACGGAATGAAACAATATACAGCATTATACAAATGTTTCTTAAGATGCAAAAAAATTAACTATTTCGATAGCTTTTAAATAGAGAGATATTTTGAAATCAGCTTTAAGAGCCTTTAATAGCTTTCTTTGGTATTTTTTTGGATATTTTCAATATGCATTCTCAACCAAATATTTCTTGTTCAGGTAAAATTTAATATCAAAAATTGTTTTGATTGATCAGTATTGCGTCTAATTTTGTGGCTCTCCAATTTTAACTATTAGATTGTATTTTATGTCTAAAGTGCAACTAGCAAACCCAAATGTAAAAACACCGTGTTTGTCGTGATCGTCTAGTGGCTAATTTTATATTCACTGACGCAAACTCGCGTTATTCTATATTGATATCAGCCTGGAATCGATAAAACTCACACATTCTGCTTTGATGCCTTCGGTAGCAAATAAGTCAAACTTCCGTTATTTTCCAATGCAAATTAGCCAAACTGTTCTTCTATAACAGAGATGTAACTCATCATTCTTCATTAGGAAATCCTCCTAGAAGACGCTGGAATAAATGTCTGAGGAAAACCGAACTTGCCATGTGCTAATGATTCATAAAAATTTCTGAACTTTTCAATATAAATTTTTTTTATTTATGATATTGGAAAATGATCAATCATGATAGCGCCAGAAAGCATCATCAATTAAAATCAAAAATTATTTAAAGGTTTTACAATTGCAGTGCCATTATTGATGCCTATTTATGATATACCAATTTTTTCAAGTTCACAGAAAAATCTGATTGTTTATGTAAGTTCGTTTGTCCAGTCTGTCTAAGTGCATGCTGAAACACTGCAATGCAAAGACATTTGAGTGCAATCGGTTAGAGTTGTTTTTGGGTAACGTTTCACTTCTGATACAGAAGCTTCGTCAGACCAAGGGTGATAGTCAGGACAGGGAACATTATTAAGTAGTAGTCAACCCTCCGCCATGGATTTGACTTTACCGCCAAAGAGCCTATTGTACACCTACACTGTGTCGCGACTCGTTGGAATGACCAGGATCAGTGGTCGATTTTCCTACCAGTGTGTATCCACATCAAACTAATACAAGTAAACACGGTCAAGGTCGGTTGACACAAAGGCCCGCATGCGTAAAAGTACATAACTAAAGGGGGTAAGGCTAAGCTGTTTTGAAGAAAAACAAAAATCAAATTAACTAGTAGGTAAAAAGTGAATAGAAACTATTTACTTTCGCATCAGTGCCAAGCGCCAGATTGTGGAGATTTCTGCCCCATTCACCTCATTGACCGCCAGTTCACATGTCTTGGCAATTTCAACCGCCTCCGCACGGTTTAATACCGCGTCTCGATCTTTCCACTTTGTCTAGATCGACGCTGTGGCCCGTATCTAAATCGTGCTCCATCAAGGCGGAATCACGAATAAGGGATTTATATTCCCTCGCATCCCGGGGCTGTCTCCGGACACGCTTTCGGTGTTCTTCGATTTTAGTGTGAATTTCCCTGGAAGTCTGCCCCTTGTAAACACTCGAACAGTCCTTACAGTTGATTCTGTAGATGCTATTCGTAACGCTGGGTAAAGGTTTATAATACTTGAGGTGCATCAGAACCGAATTGATAGTTTTCCCTTTCCTACAAGTTACGCGTGTGACCGACTGGTTTATTATTTTTAAATACAAATAAAAGCATTGTTAGTTGCTCCCTGCTTCGAAGCAATAGCTAAGCTCAGATACATTAATAATGAAAACATTTCGTGCTTCAAAACAGGCTAAAGCGGGGTTATGAAATTGTTCTATTATTCAATACTTGTTCTTATGCAAAGTGAACAATACTTGACATACACTTTTACCTGATCACCAAAAGATGTTGATTAATGAAGCTGCTGAATTGCTCGAAGTTGAATTTTAGCAAACGAGGTTTAGGCTTCCAAGATTGATATGGAGGGATTTCAAAAATGTTATTGTAAATAGTTCTGCATGTATATTATTATTTTATGCCGGCATCCTGGCACTCATACAAACAAACAGCTTCTGGCTATTTGAAACATTTGAAAAGTGGTCAATTTGGAAGGAACTGTTCAAAGGGGTTCATCATATAAACGACCTTGTGTAAATGTGAATATTATATTGTTCATTTTTGAGATAGAATCAATAATGTTCAGATCTTCATGTTCATTTGAAATCGCCCTGTAACCCGTTATGTACTCGTCAGAAAAATTCTTTCACAAATTGTTTCAACCCATACGGCAATACAGAATGGAATCGTTTCAATTAATTCGAGATCTGGATTTTGGACGAATTCCTTTTTTGTTTTCAAACAGCAGAAAATGTTGCATTTTACCAGAAGAATGTACAGCTATTTTAAAACATCCTCGGTTAAAGCATAACTACTACCTATTTACTCGTTTTGTTATTATTTGTAGAAATTACCTCGCGATAACAACATGTCCACGAAACAATCAAGGAAAAGATGAACGTGGGATGCATAATTTGTTGTTACGATTTTATTCGTAAACATCCATCAATCAGATAAGTAGAGTAATGATAGTTGTATTCTACAATGATAGTAAACATATCAGGGCCATGGTAATTTAACAAACATTTTATATAAAATACATTCCAGCCTGCACTTAAAGCATGAGGATCATAACCTTACTGTACTTAAAATTGATGAGTGTAAACAGCTGGAATTTATCTAGGTTTTGTGTTGAAATGTCACGTAGATATGGATATGTTGATCTCCGTTGAATTTAAAGACGATTTTAACCTTCTTCCAGATCACTTTTTCTATGTTTATGTTTCATCAAACAGAATTATTCCCAATGGGGAAAAATTCAGCCACGCATTTCACATAAAGCAGAACTGAAATTTTTTCATATCTCAAATCAGCAGAACCAAATTTTGGGAAAATCTTGCATTTCATGTAAATCTCTTGAAATCTTCATGAAATCACTAGGAAATTTATCTACCATTTTCCAGATTGTCATAAAAACATTTACCCAGAAATTCGGTACCATTTCTTGCATCAACTATTCATATGTGCGTTGAATGAATTAAAATCTCTTAGTGATTTTAGATGGTATCAGAACAATTTAAATGTGAATTATATGTTACAATAAAATGTTGATTTGATATTTCATAATAAGGATACCTGTTTAAGTGCTTGCATTCACGCGTAAACGGTCACGAAGGTAAATGAAAATGTACATTTGAACTCATCTCAGTGTTACGTGGTTTAAGGCGGAATCCGAAATTGTCTCAGACTACGTTTTTATGACATTTTTGTCACTCCTTTCCAACTTACCCGAAACATATACTTCATAGCATTAAATCCGGAGTTTGAAGAAATAAGGATATCATGTACTGACCATTCATTTTAAGGTTAGAATACGATAGTTTGATTTTTACGACGGATAAATGAAAAATCCATGAAGGAAACAGCGGGGCTTGTAGGAAGTTGATTACATTCGAAAGGTGATGGAGAATCGGCATACATTGAGAGAGTTTATTCGATGCTGCCTTTTGTAAAAATGTTTGTAAAAATCAGAGAGACATGGTTATGACTTATTAAAATGTTGGACTCTTGATCCTCATTTTAACTTTACTTTTTCAAGCTATTTTATTGGATAGCAAATTGCGGCCTAGTAGATACTCGTTTTCTGAAGCGAATGAAGTTAAAAAATAGCATAAAGTTTTCAACTTGTGACGAAGTTCTAGTTTGTTATATTTTGCTAACATTACACCACCTGTCTGTACAGCTAGCGTCATGATATCGTTTAACAAAAGTTATAAGAAAGCTCTACGTTGTCCTGTCGAAAGTAAGGCCTACCAGAGAAGTAGTAGTTAAATTAATTTTGAAGCTTCAAAAATATTCATTTTGCAAGGTAAACTATTTTGTCTTCATTGAATGGGATTTCTTGCTAAAATATGAAGCGAATTCAAATCGCCAGTAGTGTTATTGTCCAGATGAAACAAATATGTGCACACATGATAAAATTTTATTTCCGAAATCAAACGTGGAATCAGTGGAATTTAATTTTTTACTAATTAAAGGCTTTAAGACTTTTCATGAGGGCCATATGAAAACTTCGTGGTCGGTTCGTCTGATGTGACTTCACAAACTGCTGGCCACATTGATTCATATGGAACTTCGATTGAGTAAACAATATGCACGTGAACAAGTCTCCTATCATGACCAAAGTAATGTGTTGCTCATATCCCCCGAAATTACACTCTACTACCGGTTTCTGGCTGTTTGTTGTCATCAGGTGGAGACAGTAAGATTAGTTTCATGTGTCCTATCATGAGTTTACCAGTTGATAATTTAAAATACACAAAATCACTATGTGATTTCGTGTTCCAATATCGTGGTTCGTTGTACGAACCCTAAAAAACAGTGGCTTCAATGTTTAACTTTGATTATCACATTTCAACTGTTACAAGGCTCACTGAAACTAATCTAACCGACTGAGGTGTTTAAGTGCGTGGATGTGAGCAACACCTTACTTTGGCCATACATGCAATTTTCGATCGCTTGACCAGGATTCACTATGTGATTCCGTTTTTAAACATCGTGGTTCGTTGTACGAACCCTAACAAATAGTGGCTTCAAAGTTTAATTTTGAAATACAGTTTTTTTCAAACACACATTGAATAGACTGAAACAGATATGCAAACTATAAGACTAATACAATTCAACTGTATAAATAATTTGTTTGCCACAGAAACGTCTCAGAACAGTATCGGCATACAAGAGTTGGCTTTCGATCGGCATCATTGTCCATGATTATTAGAAAAGTGTTCATCACTGGGTTTTCGTTTTTTCGGAGGACAGAATCCATGATGATCTTTTGCAGATATCGTTAAGCATTTATGACGATCAATATTCGTAAATAAACCCAAATAATGTGTTGAAGGCCTCCGTGAAACAACATAAAATTATCACGAAAGTAATGTGATGATCACATCCCCCACACTTACACGCCACTACCGGTTTCTGACTGTTTGCCGTTATCAGGTGATGAGACAGTAAGATTAGGTTCAGTGAGACTTGAAACAGTGGTAAAGTGGTAAACAAAGTTATACTTGAAAGCCACTGTTACATGGGGTTCGTAAAACGAACCACGGTGTTCAAAAACAGAATCACAAAAAATTATGTTAAGCAGCTTGGCAGTAACAGTTTTGTTAGTAAATGCTGATTCATTAACTAAACTTATATTTTTCTCTGTCGATTGTACATTAAAACCTAGACTGTGCGACATGAATGATTGAAATAAATAAATGCATATTCAGGCGATAGATATCAATCAATAGTTTACACTTTCATAAGGTACACATTGTGAAAAGTACTGCATGAAACGTTTATCTACTAATGCTGCTTACTTTTTAACATATTCATACACATTTTCACAACATTTCTAAATTTAAAATTCAAAGTAGTGTGATTGCACAATTATGGACTGAGCAGTAACTAGAGGCGGTAATTAAACACCGGTTTTATACGTACAACCTAATCAGACGTTTGTTGCTTTTATATGAACTTCGAATAATTCATGATAACTAAATTTATCATACATTGATGCAAACGACATGGCCAGCAATCGAACCTTATGGAGCGCATGCAGATCCTGTCCAAACATGATGAGTACAAACAGCGCGAAACCGTTCGTGAGGTGAATGTGTGTGGGACGGAAATGCATGCACATGAGCTTTTTTTAATTTTATTGAGTACAAGGCTCACTGAACCTAATCTTACTGTCTCCATCTGATGACGGCAAACAGCAAGAAACCGGTAGTGGAATGTAACTTCGCGGGAAGTGAGCAACACATTACTTTGGTCATCCATAAGCGCCTTGAGTGCTTGACCACAAATCACTTTGTGATTCTGTGTTTGAAGATCGTGGATCGTTGTACGAACCCTAAGTAACATTGGCATTCAAGTAAACCTTGTTTATTGAGTTCAGTTTAAAACTTACACAACTTAGTGCTCTAGTTTGGACTCAACATTTTATTGATTTTATTCTCGAGTAAATTGGGTTTTATTTGGCACGTAGTCTTTGATTTCTGGGCATGATTAATGATGTAGTATCTCACTCTGCATTTTATTTGAAGCAAAACTTTCTTTCGTTAACGTGAAATATTGTCAATGTACTTTCCGCGTAATCTTATAACCCTGTGTCACTCCTTTAGGTTCGTTTCACGCACAACTTTTCTTTTCTACGAAACTATTTACGAACCGTTTTATTTAAATAATATGATAAATAAGGTTATCATTTACGGTAGAAAACAAGTTGAAAATGGGAAAACCTTATCAATTACTTGTTAAGGATATCCTCCTTTGTTTTACAACGACTCTTTATTACCCATCATCTGCATCGTCGATAAGCGGAGACTGTAATTAAAACATATGAGTCAAAATGACCTCAGTAACTTATAAATTGTTACACTCAAGTCCAAAGTTGAAACGCTGAATTAATTTACGAACAGTTTACTTTCTAGTCTTTTATCAACTATAAATACAGCCGTGTTTACAGATAACGATTCAATATTTTTAAGATATTCAGACTTACTTTGATTATCTTTGTGATTGAGGAGTGACATAATGGCAGTTGACATTGACAAGGCTCAGCAGTTAATTTATTGTTGTTGCGCATTTTTTCACCTGTACGATGCAAAAAATCTTCGAGCTAAAACTTGGGATCGTTTAACCTGAATCGATTTTGAGAATGCTTTCGAAAGTATTGATTTTGAAACGCCAGTAGAGATGCAAGTTTTGTAAATTGTGCACTCCCACAATTGCGCTGATATATTTTGCACTGAGTATAGTGTAAGTAAACCTGAATCTACCAAGATGTATACTGCTGTACACTGCACGCGATATCGGTGGTGGCACAATGCTTTAAAGTTTGATGATTATACGAACGGCGAAAGTCAATCATACTAGGTGTAGTTTCCGTATGTCTAGTAGTTCAAGAATCAAGATTCTTTGTTGAAATAGCATTGAAATTTACAATAACCACATAATCGAATATAGGCGCAAATATATGCACGTATAAATACGTCTTCACGACTGGGGTAACTTGTTGATGGGTCTTGGCAATATCAGATTCAGCTCGCACATTGACATCTAGTTTCGATTTGAAAATAGCTCAGGTATTGATGTTCACTGGATTGCCAGGTAGCGAACTACACACAAAACAAATTCGCACATTCCCAACATGCAATCGTGACATCGGATGTTGCCGATACTTTAAATTTGGGATCAGTTATAAATGCTGAGAAAAACAGTTCAGGATTAAGTTCACCTGGTATTTTCTTTTGTAGAATAGTCCACATGCCTAGGCGTTTATGGCGCTCATCGTATGTCCTCTAATGATAACCGTGGACAAGTATATATGATCGATTATATAAGCCGTCTTGAAGCAACATATCTCCACTCAAAGCTTTGATGTTCAGGTTTGGGCAGCATAGTCTATACCAGGATGTATTTTACTGTTCAGTATCAGAGGAGACGAATCCTGGAAAAAAGTTCCAAAGACCCATGATTTGAAGACATTCGATCAAACGTCAATAACCTCATCTCAGAACTCAGAAAATTTTATGATAGTAAAAGCAATATGCTTAACAATAACTATAGGATGACAAGGTATATGGAATATATAAAAAAATATAAAATATCTCAAAAATCAATAGGGACACTCGCATACCGCATGTTTCGTCATAAACTCATCGAGTTTGGAAGCGAAAACCTCAACAGATTCTGATAGTGTGATTTATCCAGGCAAATAGTTTCAAGTGAAACTAATTCTTATCGAGAAAAAATTACGACGTATATCCAATCGAGAATGCGGAATACTTAAAGCCTTTGAATGTGTTCATGTTCGAGTAAGGTCACTGGGCTTTAGCCTGAATACTGATTGCGTAACGATTCAAATCAGATAAACTTTTCCTACCCTAATAACGTTCACCCTCCAAATCGCATAAAATAACAGAACACCAATCAAACAGGCGTTTATTACGAATGAAACGCGTTTATGTCTAATCGGCAATCGCATAATTATTGAAGATGTCCAAAGTGCGTTTATCCCGATTAATACGTCAACATTATTTGGCGGAAGATTTCGTGTCAACTGTTTCCTTCGAGCTTTTGCTACGTTTACCTCACCTCAACAGAGCATGTTCACCCTACTACAGCTGCGCCGACTGCAGTGGCTTGGCCACGTCTACAAAATGGAAAATAGTCGTATTCCGAAAGATCTACTCTTTAATAAGTTGCAATCAGGAAGTCATTCATTGGGCAAACCGCATTTGCGGTACACATACGTTTGCAAAAGAGATATAAAAGCTTTGACATTGCCCCACGCGAGTTGGGAAGAACGTGCTCTTGACCACTTACTTTGAAAGCACTGTGTTAGGCGTCATCTGAAATCTGGGGTGGAGCAGATACAGCTGTTGGCTGATGAACGCAGATCACGCCGCCGGCGTGTAACTGACGCCCTACAACCGAGTTCTACCTATCGTTGCAAGCGCCGCAGGAGAATTTGTTCCTCCCGAATCGGACATTTTAGTCTTTCGAAAAGCTGTGGAACATGAAAATTCATGCGATTGTGATGTATATCCATGGTCGACATCGACCGAAGGAGGCCAACACACCTCACTTATTCATACCACACTGAGTCGCATATCTTTAAGTTTCTGAGGTTGACCTTTATTTGTTCCGGTTTTAGGACGGGTTGAAACTCGTTGATGTTATAAATTCCTAACCCGAATGTATATTTTGTTTCATGGTTATGGGTTTAACCCCATTTAACATGTGTTTGGACACATGCTTTGAACAGGTTGGTCGTACCAGCCTTATCCAACAGTGGCATACAAGCGCTCCTTGTTTACCATTCTTCCACTGTTTCAAGCGCATGCGGATCCTGGTCTTACTGTCTCTACCTGATGAGTGCAAACAGCACGAAACCCGTCGTGGGGTGTGAATGACGGAAAAGCATGCAAATGTATATTTTGTTCCAAATTTATGTCGATTTTAAGATTGCTTTTGTCAGTGTACTTGGGTCAAAAGGATGGTTTTCTGAATTTCATCCAGTGGCTCCCAATGGACAATTTTCAGATGTACACTTAACACATTCCGGAACATGGCATGTACAGCTATAAACGATTGAATTAAGCACAAGGAATAATAAAAAATAACTGTACTGTATATGATTCAACCGTGGATTAAGAAATAAGCCTATCGATTTATTGTTTGTACAAAACTTCGAAACATTCTAGTTAAATTGAGAGTTAAAATAAGCCTACCTGTTATGCTAAATTGGTCTTCACGTACAGTGCCATAAATACTTTGTCGTTTGAATGGTAAAACATGCAGGCTAAATGACGTTTGGACTTTAATCCCACTATTGTATAAGTTTTGCACGACCAACCTGTTCAATTACACCCTTTGACCCATGTAGATCTAGGTGACCCGATGGGATTAAACAAAAATCCCGTTTCAAATTCATTTCCATCACACACACACACACACCTTGACCTCTGGCTTTAGATTACAAACTTAGTTTACAATACTTCCAATTATTCAAGTCGTGCGGTTACTGATCCTACTGTTCCCATCTAATGAGTGTAGAGGGCACAAAACCGGTTGTGGTTTTTGTGTAATAGAAATACATGCAAATATGGGTTTTTATTCAAGCCCTTTAACCAATCTACATGAGTTGGGATAAACTTGATTGAACACGTTGATCGTGCCAGCTTTACCTGATACGGGATTCAATGTTCAACATTTGTTTGCAGTTTTTCCATTATTTCCTTAAATGCTGATTCTGATCATTCTGTTTATACCTGATCAGCGCAAACAACACATCCTGTCGTGTGGTAATTATAATAGAGGTGCACTAGTGCTTTTGATTTTTAAAGGTTGTAACCTATTTTCGAGATTATAATTTATTTGGTGTATTTGAAATACTGGTGTAACATAGTAAGTAAATATGGGGATGAGCTGATAAGATTGCGCTTCGTAAATGCCGTGGGGTTTTAAATCACCGACTTGGTAAATCATCACCCTAAAGTTTAGAAATTGTTTAGTCTACAAATGATGGTACAGATAGATTTCGCTGTAAAATCAAGAGTGTGAAGGTCATGAGAATATAATCCCGTGGTGGTTGCAAGTATTCAAACAAAAAAACCAGTTCTTCAAAATTAGTGAATTTGTCCATACTGGTTTCTGCGAACTGATTGCATTTTAAATACTCATGTCCAGTGGTATATTGTCACTGCTGAAATCGCTGTTGTTTCGTTGTATTAACAACGTTGAAAACAGCTAACTTCAATCATTCTAGAGGCATGTTGACAGAACCGAATTGCATCACGTTCCTTTATACATCTATGTCTTCAGGCTGAACTTATTTATCCTGTATGATTGGGAAAAATAATGATTTGACCTTGCAAGCCAGTAGATTACACGAGTGCTACACAATAATTCAATCCGGCAAACGCTTCTCTACCTTTCCATCTGTTACGCTACGTAACATGCCCGTACGATCCATCTCTGGGTTGGAAAATGTAATGATTGGCTATTAAGTAGACATTTTCCTATTTCAACAGCTAGATACAGCAGATGGACTATTTTTACGCAAAGCACAAATGTTATATCCCCAAGCATTGCCTCCATTCACAATAAATTCGATTTTGATTCAATTTAGAAGTAAAACTCTCGATGAACAACTCGTTCATGTTGAAATAACTTTGGAAGAAATGAAAAAATCAGTCACAACCTACGGTAAAAATATCGAATTACTTATCGGTGATCACAAATATATAATGAATAATAAAGTACACTGAGTAAAACCGTGCTCACCCACCACTAGGTTTGTTCCGTCTGAACTCCTCAGGTTGAAACATTATTATCAAAATCCGCGTGCGTTTAAACAGCAAAGAAATGGAGACACTGTCGTAAAAGAATTACCAAAACAACTTGTCCATCCAAATGCAGATGATCCACATAGTAGTGAGAACAAAATGCCAAAGATTGAGCATAGGACAATTTTTCGCAGGAATTGTTTGCTTACATCTAACTTCAATTCCATGTTCTTTGTCACCCATGCATTTCTTACAAAAACGCAAATCGTGCAATATTATTAGTTATACGTTTCAAGACTTTATTTTTAGCTATTACGTATTTTGTATGAAATTACTTCTCAAAGTTAACCCTCATAAATTTATCGATTATATTGATCCATTGAGTGACCTTCATTTTTAAACGTTTGTCCGTTGGCTTGTTCGTCGATAAATCAAATCTTAGTAAATGGTTCTCTGATTCTGGGACGCCTATTATATATCTTGCTTGCATTTGACAAATTTGTTACTTCGTGTCAAAAGTTTCAAAAATCAATTTACTTGTTGCTCTCCTTTCCGTTCTTGATTATGTCGAAACTTGCTGATTAATTTCGTCCTGGAATGTAACATTTGGGAAGATGATGGCATCTATCGATTCGAGAAATAATTTCAAATTTTACCAAGCGTTATCTTAACAATATTGTTGGGAAATTTGATTTCACAAAGCTTAATGTGAAACCTAAGCAAATTTATTCGACGTCTCTCTGCTGATATTTGATTAGCTGAAAACTCGTTTTGACGAATAAAGTTTTCTTCTTCTTCTTCTTCTTCTTCTTCTAGAGTTTCATATTTGGTAAGGTGGTCTGTCCGATTTTAACGTTTCCACATGGGTTGGATAAATGGATTTAATTTCGATTCCCGAAATTCAATCCTCAAACGGATAAATCGTGCACATTCTGCGGAGTAGATACGTATAACTTATTTGTAGATATATTTGATGGCAATATAAATGTAAATTCGTTAACTATTTGCGTTAAAAATAAGCCTGTGTATTTCAGGAAAAATACCCCCGGAAAAGTTCAACGTTCGATTGTTCATGCGAAGCTTATTATATCGGACGATTCTAAAGTGAACTTTACAAGCAACGGCTGATTGTATACATCCTTGTGCATAAACCCAGTACCCATTTTGCAAACATCGGTTGTAGCCAGTTTCTGTGTTCATTGATACTTTTTAGACACCGTTTGATGTTTGCTAAGACTGGCACAGCTAAAGTTACTTGATTTCACAAATTCAGCGGTATAAAATCTGTCAGAAAATCTTTAACGACTTTAAGTTAATTAATCATATAAAATTTAGAGCGATTTGCATGTATTAGACAGTGACTCTAGGGCAGGATTGATTCAAGCAATATAAGAATAATTCGATCAGAAGGCTTATTCGGATATTCCCAATTAGTAAGCCGTATCTAGATAAAATAGTGTTGTTCGAGAAATTCTGTTCATTTCACCCGCTCGGAACAAGAAACAAATGAGAATCAATTCTGAATTACTTCTTCTGCACAAACTCTACCTAAATGTAAGTACTTTTGTTTAATTTAAATTGGTCAGTATGTATCAATAGTACCAAAAACCAGAGCGCTGACAAGGGTCACAACTTAAAATTGGAACAATCTCAGTGGGGATGTTGAAATACCTACATTTTTGCTGAACAATAAACCTGCTTAAAAACGTTTTAATAAGGCATTTTAGTTTTGGACATTCAAATTATTATACGAATGGAATCTACTAAATCGAACACATTTTTAATTCCTCAGCTCCATATTAAACTTCAAAAACAAGTTTGATATCACGGTAAATATATTATCTCATAATCATGACTATAAACAAAACATTTCAACAAACCCCAACCCAAACACGGATGTTTGTTTGCTTAAATTCACAGCTCTTATCAGGCAGCATGTGGATCAATTGTTTTACAGCATGTCATGCCTGGTAAGAACCGAAAAGTTGGCAAACTTTTTAAATACACATCATCATCATGTTTATTGACAAAATATTCCACAATAAAGCAATGCCGAAGCGTAATGCCACAACACAATATTCTGGATTGTGTTTCAGCTAGTCAGCTTGGTGATATGATTTGAGACCGAATCTGGTGAATGTTATCGGTGTAACGTCGGTGTATCTCGTTCTTCGGAATCTGGACACGTGTGCTTTGAAACTACGGCATACTTTGACTGTCTCACCCGCATGTGAACTAAGGTAGTCTTGCGCGAAATGAAAGTATTCACAATTCAGAGATGTCTAATGAAACCTTTGAAAGCAAGCGTGCTGATTTGCATGACTCACGTTTCGGTGAAGCACACAACTAAATTTGTTATCGAACATTTATACCATGAAGTTTTTGTGCTAACAGCATGAAACTCTGTTTAAATGAATAAAATTAATGACACCAGTCGCAGTTTTGTTTTAGAAAATAACTACGATAGCTGAAAGCAAAATCTCACGAGTACTATTCACTTAAGTGGGATAATAAATGATTAAAGCTCAAACGTTTTTATCAAAACCATTCAAAAGTACTAACTGGCCAAAAATTCGATATTTTAGCTGTCACGGTTAATTAAGTTATATGTGCCACACGCGGAAACCGAACAATTTGCATTGGATTGTCAAATACCCGAAGTTCTGGATAAAGGTTCTGTTTATAATATTCGCCAAACTGTACAAACGACACAAGTTTTGCACCAGACAATACGCGTAGCGTCAGATGACAAATGGGGAAGTGATTTACTAAAGTAAACAAAAACCAAAATGGTAGGATTCGCTGGTTAAGTAATGTTTTCGGCGAAATATATGTTCCAAATTACGGGAGATGTATCCTTGGGGAATGCACAGGGAGTATACAAATGCTAAGGCATTTTTAATCATCGGATAATACAGTAAATTACCATGATGAACTTTTTTCAACCGTGTTTGAATGCACAGAATTTCGTTCCATTGAAAATTTCTCCCAACGTCCTCAACATGAATAAACAAATAAACCACTCTAACTCATACCTGAGTTCATTAAGTTTTGCAGTTAATCAATTTGTCATATACAATAAATCGGTGAATTTGAAGCCGCAAACAGCGTTTTAATGTAACGGTTGCAATTGGTAATTTGCCACACTTCGTGTTCTGATTAGGAATTTCCGATAAAGAAAGCGTCACATATTGAAAAAACCAATTGAGATATTAGATGTGTTTTAAGTCTTTACATGCAATGCGGAAAGCAAGCAAAATATACAGTAATCCAAGGTTTCCTTTTGTCAAAAATGATGAAAATGATAAAATACAAGTATTCGATATTTGATTAAAATCAATGATTTATAATCAGCCGCGATATTTATATGTTCCCTTGCCATCAACTCCAGGTGAGCTTGTCAATTCCTCGCCTGGTATCAATTATTTATTAATTGGAACGCTTCGTAACTACAAGTGTAATGCTCTCCGTAATTGGCATGTCCTCATTTTTTCCGCACGTATTTGAACGTGGCGCTTATCATTGTAATCGTGTAGTCAGTGGTTTGCAAAGTGGTTGTACTAAGAACATTCAAGTGCGCGTTATTATTACTGCATATTCTAATTCTCGTTCGTTTGCTTCCACAAACATTATAAAAAGAAAATTTCCGATGTAGGTTGCCTTTACTTAAATACTTTGGTAACGAAATTGAATATTTACCAAATGGTTTTTGATCAGATGTCCATAGGTTTGTTTCTGTCGAGTATTTAAATTTGTTCAAGGAATCTGATTAATTGACTGGCTACATCATAGTTTAAGCTTTCCTTTATTTTAATGTTGTTTCGCGAGCATCATGCTGAACTTTCAACTTAAATACTTTGGTAACGAAATTGAATATTTACCAAATGGTTTTTGATCAGATGTCCATAGGTTTGTTTCTGTCGAGTATTTAAATTTGTTCAAGGAATCTGATTAATTGACTGGCTACATCATAGTTTAAGCTTTCCTTTATTTTAATGTTGTTTCGCGAGCATCATGCTGAACTTTCAACCGTGAGAAACGTAAAACGATGCGCTAACCGGTGCGCGGCCAAATATAATTACACTAGTAGGACTTTATTTAATTTTATTCACGCATCCGCCAGAAAGTATGAGAGAGAATATTTGAAGGCCAAAATATATTGCACTTGTTTTCCAGTGATTTGTCATGGTAAAAGTGATTTTGGAGCCCGTTTGAAAATTCGCGTTCTTATGTGTTGCACATCAACGACAGACTTGTTTAAAACGAAATGCAATCTTTTCTTCCGCATAGCTTTTGTAATATGAAGAATAATTTAAAAACGTATTCTTTCGATGCAACGCGGATCAAAATTACAAGGATATGAAATGTAAAATGTCATCGCAACCAGAGGTTTACATTGGTTTGAACATTTATTGAGCGTAATTATCAGAGAAATGTATCTGATTGTAAAATTTACACTGATAAGCGCTGTGCTAAAATGACAATTGAGCTTCATATTGCTTGTAGTTTGCCCGGTGGCTTCATTTTAACAGTCACGGATATGAGTTTGATACTCAAAATCTCCCTTACAATATCACCTTTCCACAGGTTGAACGACAAAATTGTCCATTTTTTCCACAAATAGAAAAAATATTTAATTAAACTCTTCCATTATGAAATACAAGTTTTAAAATTAGAAAGAATACCGATTCTGTATTAGAAATGACGTGTATATTTGAGTTGAATTCATGAGCATCAGTAATTTGGTGCAGACTTTGGGCTATTTGATGAGAATGACACTGACGTTTTTCCTCAAGATCCGTTCACTTGATGTGAATATATAATAATATTCTTACTAATCCTACGAAACCGGCTGTGGTGTTTCTGCTATGACATTGCATGCATATAAGGACATTTTGTACATGTCAATGGTATAACCTTATCAATATGTCTGTCGGCACATGCGATTGAACAGGTTGGTCGTGCCTACCTTACTCAACAGTGGCTTTCAATGTCAACTTACTTACCGTTTCTCCACTGTGTCAAGTCATGTCGATCCCGATTTTATTGTCCCTATCTGATGGATGCAAACAATACGAAACCGTTGTGGGGTATGTGCGATGGTAATACATGCAAATGAAAACATAATAGTCGTGTTTTCACGTATCATTCGAACATATTTGAGTTTTCGTCCACAGAGAAGTAAAAACTAAGCTATATTCAATGTCAG
>JACCGJ010011119.1:0-52331 GCA_013407085.1 Atriophallophorus winterbourni | reverse complement strand
GCGCATTCTGCACCTTGGATTTCATCTATTGGATTTTCCTGATTGGATTATTTCGCTATAGTTGGACTTCACTGGATGTTTCTTTGGTTATTTGCTTTTTTGGTCTTTTAGTGAGTTCATTTCATTTTTGTTGCATTGTGTAGTGATGACTTATTTTCCTTTGGTCCATTCGAAAGCCAAAAATTCGTGTAATCGAAAAAACTATCTTCCTTTTTTTCTTAAATATAAAAAAAATATCATTCTTTTTGGTTTATTCCAAAAGTTGAAGCGTTGTTGATTAATTCTTCAACTGCTGTTCATACAATCCGTACGATGCGTTAAATCATACTATCAGTTTGTGTGAGTGAAATATGAAAGGTAGTTTCCGGCATTTGATTACATGATCATACATCAACGCATTTCTACGGCACATGTTGCAATCGTAAATAGGCAACCTAGTTCATTGTACAATTGTTTGCTACTTATAAAACCAAGCATGACAGCCGAATTTCGGGAAGTCTCAACCAAATTGGACGAAAATACATGACTATAAACGTCCGCTCGTATCACAGATAATTTTGGGAGAACTTTAGATAGTGCAAAAATTATCCTATTGAAACGTACCGCTAATTTGTTTGTGCTGAGATTTAACTTATACGCTAATTCATCATTTTTATGTATATGGAAAAATTTTCACGCCAACTCCATTTTTGAACGCGAGCACAATGATAGCGCACACGCACACAATGATAACTCTTGATGTCTAAACACAAGGTGTATCGTTGTTCTCAAATCAAACGGCATGGTAGAACCGGTGATTGTATGAATCATGCGATCTTTGAACGCCTGATTAAAACTGGGGTGGATTTCTTTGTGAGGAATGAACCGTTCAACCAGAATTCCCTAAATAGATTTTGGCACTTAAGTTGGTGCGTAATGGAACACCCCACGAGGATATGTGTGGTATATGTTCGTTTATGTTATCGAGGCCCATATTGGGCGAAACCATCATGCTGTTCTTTGTGATTTATTTGGAATAATGTCTTCACCGAATATATATATTATATATATATATATCGATATATAGATGAAAACTAAATAGAATAAATTTTAATTCTTGAAAACCCAGGCAGTTAAACATGGATCAATAATTTCCAAAAGCTTTTGTACAATCAGATTGATATTATGTACATGTGCAAAACAATTTGTTGAAGGTCATTGTTTTTCAACGGAATTTAACGTTCAATAAATATAAAGTTAACGATATTTAAAGTTGTTTTCAGGTAATCGTTACGTGATCTGATATAGTACGAAAACACAGCTATTGCGAGGAAAAGTCTAGAATGTTTTCGGCAACACTGATGATCAACGGATAAGGTCCATCGAAGATGCGCGAAGAATCTCTATTGTTGATGTTCCAAACTTTTTTATTTTGATTGTTGTAAATAGATTGATCTTTCCTGACCATGAGCCGTTTTCTTGTCCGCTAGTCAAAAGTGGTTTATTCCACTAGCTTGAGGTCTGGGGGCCAGTTTCATTTTGGTGCGGATTGAGAATTTTGCTGTGGAGCAAAAAAACTCAGAAGCGAGAGAATGTTGTTTCGAACTTTATGAACGTTATTTTAATATCACTAACCAGGAATGCCATTATTATATAACTCATCATGTAGAACTTTAAATTGAGAAGATTGCGAATTTTTCTCAATGGTACGAAATGCTATTGTCTGCACTCGATTTAACAAATCCTACCGAAATAAAATTATAACTGTTCCAATCTTGTTTGAATGTATGTTCCATTCGAGGTGTGGGCACCTCTTCCCAGTTTGTTTGTGCTTACTCTTCTATAGAAGCCGTAGCAATTTAAGTCCCACCCTTACCCATCTTTTAGGATTTTACTTTTTCATGGTTGTATGACAGTTAAGCATTTGGTACGTGCTCTCCTTGTAATGCTGTCTTTGATAATGTGAGTGTACGGCATGATAAAAAGCAGCTAGCTGCTCTCGGTTTTATAATTCCGTATGTGATGTTAATCTTTTAAAGCATATTAATGTCAACGATTTGGTATTGATGAGAATAAAACTGATCACTTGGTGATAAAAACATGGCCTCCCTCTTTGTGAAATATCGAATACCGATTCTCCGAACCCCGGATAACACGGTGCTTAATTGCTTGGCCAGAGGTAATGAGCTGCATGCTGAAACAGATGCAGTATCATTGCTATTTCTAATTTCATACTGATACCTGTCTAGGTCTGGACAACCTAACAGTCATCATCAATCATAATTGGCTCAATACACTGGTATGTATAAAATCACAAGCCTTGATCCAGGCAAAGTGCCGCACAGTTGAGGACTGCACGTGGGCTAGGGTACTGTCAGTTGCCCAGACCTAGACAGATAAGGTAAACAAGTACCACGTGCTTAATTGCCATACATCCATGACAGTAAAATTCTCAAAAGATATTGAGAAGGGTGGGACCTAAAAAGCTAGTGAACCTTTTAAATAATTGACGCCGACAAACTGAGATCAGGTGCCTAAACTCGAATCAAACATGCATTCGAATAAGTGTTGTGAACGAATAGAGCGTCATCTGCATGATAGCTTCCTTCTGACGTTGGCTGTCACGCATCATAGCAAGCTTTCTTCGCCAGACAAACAGACAAGATTACTCAAACAGTCCAAGAAGATGTCTACAAAGAGACCGCCACTGAACACGATTTCGGGCCATGTCACTAAGAGTAAGAAGCCATTGCGAATTCTCTTCTTTTGGACCCCAATCTGAGAGATGGGTCACACCAACCGCAGCTAGTTTAACTGCCAAAGCTTTTTTCTGCTCCAGCCAAGTCAGAATCTGGCCTTTACAACGACGCCATTCTGAGTTAGGAGTTGCAAACAAATCCGCGTTAGGAAAACGTTGATTTTTTATTCGCGATACGTGGCCTAACAAGCCCAAGTCTCTGCACGTTAAGGTACCTACACCTTTTCATGTTGACCCTTGTATTGCCTGTGACGTGAGTTGCACGTAGTCCACCAGATTCTTATTTCGACAAATTCAAAACAACGATTGGGATATTATACGGTACTGTAATTAACAACAATAACGACGGAAATAACTATACAAACCTTAATTGTATATGAACGTCACAGCGAAAATGGAGCCAAATACTCCAGAATCAAATTCAATTCAACAAAAGACGACCTGATATAAAAGTAAGAAGAATCGATTTACCAAAATGTCATCCAAACTTTCTGTGACAATCGAAAATGACACTCGAAATAGCGTCCAAAATCAAGCAAAATACTGGAGCCCAAAACGGCAACTAAATTCCGCAACAATGACCGACAATGGCAGAAACAATAAATTAAAACAAACATTTGACGGAAGTCGTGTGAAGAAATAATTACAAACAGAAAAGTTTTATATCAAAATACTGTACGAAAATTAAACACAAGCAAAATCTATTTGACAAAATTCCGCTTTTATAAATAGGTTCAAAATAAAAGGAATGTTGAAGGGAAAGGAAGAATTTCAAACTACTTTGAAACTTACAAACCTTTAGATTTAACGTAGCTGTAGTAACGTTACGGATGAGTAACGGGCCCAAGTCCCACATGAGGGAGTTAGCTTATAACACCTCCATTTTGCGTCGCGGTGACGTACGCTACTAGAAAATGAGGCTGAACACCATTGAGGTTTACCTTTTTTGGGAACGGGTAAGAAAGGAGCGAATCGATCCTGAAGTTGAAGGATGTTTTTCTTGATCTGCCCCCACATCCCATCCACATGGTCAATGTTTTGCCATGGGAGTAGCGCTGCTGCCTGTAATAGGGAAGCAAAGTCGATCCTATGGAAGCTTCGAGACATCTTAAGTGGGGGTTTACCAAATGACAGAAGTAACTCTCAAGCTAACACCACGTGGTCGCTCTTTTATAGTGGTGGCAGTAAGACCAAATTTTGTATACCGCTTTCAGAAAATACTAGGTTGAAGAATAGACGAAACTGACCCTCTCGGAATCTAGTTGGTTCGTTTACGTGTTTGTAAAGTGCATGGGAGTGTAGCCAGTCCAGAAAAAATCGTTCGCGTTTCCTGAGGCATGTGAAGTTTAGTACCCCCAGTTTATTTCGGGTAGATTAAAATCGCCGAAGATTACAACACGTGGTGCTACGGCTAAAAGAGACGAAAGCTTAATTTGCAAAAGAGCATCTTCTTCCAAACCAGTGCTCGGACTACGGTAGACGCAGCTTACAACTATACGCGTTCATCTATGCATGAGCAAGGCAGATATTATCTGCACATTCATTGTAGAAATAGAAATACGTTTCTCGAAGGGAATAGCGTTATCAATAAGGAGCAACGCCCCTCCTGCTAGCTTACCCAGAGCTCAATCGCTTCTTACGGCACAAAACCTATCCGCGACTAAAGCTGGTTTGTGGTCATCATGAGACAACCATGATTCCGTGACACCCACAATTTTGTACCAGCTGAACTGAACTAATTAATTGGCGTCGCGATCGTCGAGAATATCAAAATCACAATAAAAAACGCTTTGGCAATGGTGCTTGTTTCTCTGCAGCTTTCCACCGAAAGAAATTCTGGACGCTTGATTGGCTCGTAAGCCACTTACTGTCAGCCATAGGAGTATTAGGGAACCTTCTGGGCTGGATTCGAGCATTCATTAGCGACCGTTCCTTTACTATCAGGGTAGAGAATACTTACTACGCAAGTGCGTATGTAACGAGTGGGGTTCCCCAGGGCTCAGTCTTGGGGCCGTTGCTGTTCCACATCTTCATAAATGATCTAGCCAACCAACTGCGCTCACCCGTTATATATTTGCTGACGACGTTAAAATTGTCGTTAGGTCGGATAACTCCGATCTGATAAGTGATGTGGAATCTGTCACAGCATTGGCGGGTAAGTGGGGCCTTCCGCTTAACCCAGATAAGAGTCACTTGTTCTCTACACCGGCAGGCAACATGACTGTGTCTACGCCCTAAGCTCACACGGAGTTCCGTAGGGTAAAGTCTACTAAGGACCTAGGAATCGTAGTCTCCGCATACTTTAAGTGGGCTGACCAATGTGGTGCTGCAGCTCAAAATGCCAGGAGGGAACTCTTTCGACTACGTTCAGCCCTCACTTGCAGAAAATCTGTGGTGCTATTGCCACTCTACAAGGCAATAGTAAGGCCACATTTAGAATACTGTATTCAGGCTTGAAAGCCGTATTACCAGAAGGATATCGTACAGCTAGAAAAAATACAGAAGCTGGCCACTCACATGATCGAGGGGTTAGCATACACCAATTATGAAAATCGTCTATTAACGCTAGGACTTTTCTCACTTAGGAGGAGGCAACTTAGAAGGAAACATATAGAGACTTTTGAGGTTGTCAAAGGATTAAGTTGTCTCGAATTCGACGACTTCTTTCGGTTCTCTCCTTTGTTTGGTACAAGAGGGCACAGTCTTGAGCTAAGTAAACAGAACACACAGCTCGAATCCAGAACACAATTCTTTAGTATCCCTATAGTGAACGCGTGGAACTCACTTCCCGCAGAGCTAATCATGACAACTTCAGTAATTGCGTTCAAACATGGGCTGAACGAACGGTGGCAGGTGCACTTACCGGAGCATTACCCTTAAGACTAAATCCCTACATATTTATGATCAAAAAACACAAAAATATTCGAAAAACATTTTGAAACACAAAAAGAGTTTCTTTTTAACTTTTTCGTATTTGTGGAAATAAACTACTGTTTATCGTGTTTTCATTCGATTGGACATGCAACATGCAATAACTCTCGCACCTTTCGGTGATGAGACCTCCCCCATTTTCCATTCACAGTTACACACGCCTGTGTTACTTACCAATCAATTCTGTTAGTGGCGGGTGTTCTCAAGCACACCTCCGAAAACATCTGGGCACTCGTTTCGACTTGGTCGACATTCGCCATATGATACTGATACTCATACTGATACTGTCATGTGCAACTGAACTGAACACTTTCCAGATATCTGGAAACAAGAACGTGCAAACGTAAAAACTCTATACTTGATATCACAATGTTGAGTGATCAACCGCATGCTGTCGAAGAAAGTTTGTGTGCGTGAATGACTTTGAGACACCTTCATCACTATGCAACTTGAACTTGAACTTGAAACTGAGCTGGGCACCCGGGGCCATTCACTCAAACTTGCTAAGGAGCGATGTAGACTAGACTCCAGAAAAAACTTTTTCAGCCTCAGGTTGGTAAATTTCTGAAACCGGCTTTCAGAAGAACTTATATCCTGCAGTTCTGTCGCCAGTTTTCAGCAGGGTTTGGACCGCATCTGGGGTAAGCTTTTTAATGAATTCTCCCCCTAATTTTTATGCAAGATTAGGTTGTTCACGATTTTTTATCGTTGTTTGCTAAGTAAGTAAATGCTAAAGTTCTGTTTGTTTAATACACAACTCTTTTTTGCTGATCTCTCACCGTACTGGTGAGGAGAAATGTATTCACATCTTTCCAACATCATTCATTACGTGGTGCTTCCTAAATACAACACGGATAATCCCTTGGCATCGCGATCGTCGAGGATATCCAAATCACAATAAGAAAAAACGCTTTGGCAGTGGTGGTTGCTTCTCTGCAGCTTTCCACCAAAATAAATTCTGGACGCTCGATTGGCTCGTTCGCCACTTACTGTCCTGTGCAACTGAACTGAACTGAACTGAAAGCAAATTGTCCTTGAGTTAACCTTCGACGTAATATTTTGCATATTTCGAAATTTTTGTTCCACTTTTTCTTTCAGAAATATTCATATTCATAATGTTTAGAACCTGCTTTATTATTTTTCTCTTGGCATTGTGTTCTGGTATGCAATTGATTCCTATTTACCATATTTAGCTTCAAGAGATCGGGTTCGTCTACGAGACGTGGAAACGCTTACTTTTCACCATAATGCACGCACAACGTCAAGGCGCGGTCCTGCTGTTCCACAAGTAAATTTTTAAACTAATTATAAAATATTTCCAGCTTTCATGTATTGGTGGAAGTGCAGTGAAATTTACTGAATATTATCCGCGATCTGTTCAGTGTTACAATCGTGGCTTCGACGGTCATGATGTTCACTGGGAATGTAAAGCACAATTGGATAAAGACGTCAAATTCGGCAGCACTGTTGTCAATTGTGAAGGTTTTAGCTATCCGGAAGATGAGTATGTTCTTGCCGGATCATGTGGAGTAAGTCCTATGATATAAATTGTATTAGACGGTTAAAATGCGAAAACCATAAAACATATTGGTTGCAATTATATCAATAATTTGAAATCGGGTTAATTTTTCAAGAGGATTAGTCTCCCAATGTGAGCGTTTTTAGTTGAATTCTTAAAGATTGCTATTGCAGACAATGGCAACATACGATTTCAAGATTAGTACGTGACAATAATAGTTCATGAGTTCATGAGTTGGCGTGACATTCAGGTTTCTAAAGCCCAAACAGGAACTGTAATAAGCTATAATAACGTTGCGACTAAAGGTTTTCATCTAATGATGCTGCATTTGTGATATGACTGTCGAGATATGTAAACTGCTCCACAATTTAAAGTTCGTTCTTGACAATCCGTAAATACGGCTCGCTACATATATACCCAGCAGCATAATACCGCACTCAGATGCAACAATGTTCCGAATGTTGGCTAAATTCTAGGTAGCTAGTTTAACGCAACGTGTGCATCTGTGTGCAGACATAGAAGAAGAAACTGACTTTATTCGAACTTTTAGCAATTACAATAATTTCACTACAAAATTTAAAAAAAATGACAAACATGTCTGGACATCACGTAGCAATTTGTCTACTGCACAATGTTTCTTGTCCGTCTTGATTCATAAGTTTTAGATATGATCCAGTTTGTTACTATATATTCAGCTTAGTTCCTCTCAATAAGCTTACAAGTTGGTAGAATATAAATTCAGAAATTTGTGGCAGTCTGGTTGCAGAATTTTTATGATAGCTTTAATTACATTGGAAAAGAACAGAGAAAATAGCATCCTTTACGGTAGACACTTGCGCTAAAAAGGTTTTCATAGTTATTGCATAACCCAGCACGTCTTGACCTTTGAATTAGTGGAACACATTCTAACAACAATGTTTTCAGTAACGCATTTCGATTTACTGAATGAAACGCGTTTTTATAGTTCAACGATGCTTATTGTCTGCAGTCGATGCAAATCTACAGAAGAATAAAAATATAACTGTTCACAAAACTTGTTTGAATGCATGTTCCATTCGAGGTGTAGGCACCTCTTCCCAGTTTGTTTGTGTTTACTCTTCTATAGAAGCCGTAGCAATTTAAGTCCCACCCTTCCCCATCTTTTAAAATTTTACTTTTGCATGGTTGTATGGCAGTTAAGTATTTGGTACGTGCTACCGGTGTAATGCTGTCTTTGATGATGTGAGTGTACGGCATGATAAAAAGCAGCTAGCTGCTCTCGGTTTTATAATTCCGTATGTGATGTTAATCTTCTAAAGCATATTAATGCGAACAATGTCGTATTGATGAGAGTAAAACTTATCTTTTGGTGATAAAAAGGCCTCACTCTTCGGTAAATATCGAATTATTAACCGATTCGCCCAACTCCGGATAACACCGTGCTAAATTGTTTGGCTGCATGCTGAAACAGGCTGCAGTATCATTGCTATTTCTAATTTTATAGTGGTATCTGTCTAGGTCTGGACAACCTAACAGTCATCATCATCATAATTGACATCATTTATGTATAAAATCACAAGCCTGGTCCAAGCAGTGCGGCACAGTTAAGGACTGCACGTGGGTTAAGATGCCCAGGCCTAGACAGATGAGGGTAACAAGTACTTAATGCTTAACTGCCATACAACCATGACAGTAAAATTTCTCAAAAGATATCGAGAAGGGTGGGACCTAAAAAGCTACTGAACCTTTTAAAGAATAGACGCCTACAAACTAAGTTGAGGTGCCTATAACTCGAATCAAACATGCATTCTATTAAGTGTCATCTGCATGACAGCTTCCTTGTGGCGTTGGCTGTCACGCATCATAACAACCTTTCCTCGGCAGACAAACAGACAAGATTAATAAAACAGTTCAAGAAGATGTCTACAAAAAGACCGCCACTGAACACGATTTCAGGCCATATCACTAAGAGTAAGAAGCCATTGCGAATTCTCTTCTTTTGGACCCCAAACGGAGAGATGGGTCACACCAAGCGCAGCTAGTTTAACAGCCAAAGCCTTTTTTCTGCTTGAACCAAGTCAGAGTCTGGTCCTTACAAAGACGCCATTCTGAGTTAGGAGTGGCAAACAAAACCGCGTTAAGAAAACGTTGATCTTTTATTCGCGATACGTGGCCTAACAAGCGAAGTCTCTGCACGTTAACTTGTTTTTCGATATCTACGTCCCGATTTCAACTCACCATAGAGTAGATCTTTTAGAATACGACCATTTTCCATTCTGTACACCTGATCCAGCCATCGTATGGTATGCTATTAACGCACAAGCCTGATCCAGGCAAAGTGCGGCACAGTCCAAGACTGCACGTGGGCTAAGATACTGTCAGGTTGCCCAGGCCTAGACAGATATACGAGGGGGAATAACTGAAGAATAACTGGAACATCTCAGCGTCATTTAAAAACTTGTCAAGCAGCCATCGTAGGCGGATACTGCAACGTAGACTCGTGTATTTGTTTAGCTTATTGTTAAAAACACGTTTTTGGATATATCCACTCCGCTTGATATATTTTTTACGAATCCTTTTTTCTGTTTATTACCTGGAAGTTGGAATATGAGTTGGAATTCGTCCAGCAAAGAAGCGCGCGGCCAAAATTTAAGTAAGTTCAGATTTTCTCAAAATATTCATTTGCATGCTTTTCCGTCACAAAACACCCCACGACCGGTTTCGTGCTGTTTGCACTCATGAGGTAGGAACAGTAAGATCAGGATCCGTATGCGCTTGAAACAGTGGAGGAATGGTAAATAAGGAGCGCTTGTATGCCACTGTTGGATAAGGCTAGTACGACCAACCAGCCTTATCCAATAGTGGCATAAAAGCGCTCCTTGTTCAGATTTTCTCGTTTTGATGCCAAATGGTTTTGTGATTTTGTAGCCAAAATTGTCTATTCAAACTTGAAACTAATGTTTGACATTGTGTAAAAATGTGTCCAACACAACTTAGTCTCATTTTCGGACTGGGGTTCCCGCTTCATGATATGTCTGGATACCGTGTTCGGTGACGGTCTTGCAGTTTGCTCAATCTTGTATGTTTGTCACGGGAAGGGACGCAAAAAGCTGTTTTTGCTGATGTTGCTCTACTCGTGCAGGAATCTTGATAGAGTGCTTGTCGAATTCGTGGTGTAGGTATCTCATCGCGGTTTGTTTGTGTCTACTCTTATATCTTGGTTCAACCATTGTGGATAACCTCTCGCTAGACACGGAGATTGATAGGCGGATTGGCAGAGCAGCTGTCATTCTGTCCCGATTGAACTCTCGTGTTTGGGGTAACCGCAAGCTAACTGTAAAGACAAAAATGATGGTATACAGCGCGTTTGTACTAAATGCTTTACTGTACGGCAGTGAAACCTTGACCACCCACACAAGACACGAACGGAAGCTGAATGCTTTCCATCTGCGAAGCATCCGTCGTATCTTGATCATATCGTGGATGGACAGAGTGACTAACGCTGAAGTGCTTTCAAAAGCTGGTCTACAAAGCATGTCTACCCTATTACGTCAGCGCCGCCTGCGGTGGCTTGGTCATGTCTATAGAATGGAAAATGGTCGTATTCCGAAAGATCTACTCTATGGTGAGTTGCAATTAGGAAGTCGATCATTGGGCAGACCGCACTTGCGGTACAAAAGCGTTTGCAAAAGAGATATGAAAGCTCTTGGCATTGACCCCGCGAGCTAGGAAAAACTTGCTCTTGACCGCTCACTTTAGAGGCATTGTGTAAAGCGTCGTCTGCAAGCTGGGGACGAGCAGATACAGCTCTTGGCTGGTGAACGCAGATCACGCCGCCGGTGTGTAACTGACGCCCTACAACCGAGTTCTGACTATTGTTGCCAGCGCTGCGGGAGAGATTGTTCCTCCCGAATCGGACTGTTTAGTCATTCCATACGCTGTAAAACATGAAAACATCATGCGATGGTGATGTACATCCACGGTCGACATCGACCGAAAAAGACCAACAACAACTCATATAGATTCCGCGGCTGTTTACTTCCCCATCTTTTAGGACTTTTACGTTCTGCAGGTGTAATGCTGCTCCCGATTTTCTTCAGCGTAATCTCAGCCGCCTTGTGAAAACTTGATGTTTTGCGATACCACTGCACCCCGTTGAGGGACATCACTTTGTATGCTTCGTGCTAACGTAGTGTCCCTAATATTAGGAAGTTCAATAGATATGGCTTTACTGAACTTTGTGGCTCAAACTCTGGTGTTTAGTTTTTTCGAAAAAATTAGTAACCATTCCAATTTGTTCCGGCCTTCTTACAATCGGCAGACTTTACGAAAATAATTTCCAATGCTTGTCGCTCCAGTTTGTTCCGGTTAATTCAATTCACGTGTTCCACGGAATGCCATCAGCGAGACAGTCAGAATGAATAGTGGCTGTTTAGACAGTATGTGTGTATGCATGCCTGTATGTATGTATGTATGTATTTTCTTTCTCATATCTGTCTAAGCCTTGGCTACTTGACATTATCTTAGCCCACGGGCAGTCTGTGAATATGCGGCACTTCGCCTGGATCAGACTTGTGCTTTCATACCATACCAGGTATGTATGTGTATGTATGTATGTATGCATGCATGTATGTATGTATGGAGAGTAATTTCGGGGGATGTGAGCAACATATCACTTTGGTCATCCATAAGCGCCTTAAGTGCTTGACCACGAATCACTATGTGATTCTGTTTGAACATGGTGGTTCGTTGTACGAACCCTGTGCAACAGTGGCATTCAAGTATAACCTTGTATGTATGTATGTTTGCATGTACGTAAACATGTGTGTATACATGCATGTATGCATGTATGTGTATATTCATATGTATGAATTCAAAGCCTGGATTCAGGAAAACTTCCGCGCAGCCCCAGACACTCCACATCGGTCGATAAACCTTCACGCCTTGCTGATGATAGGGAGGACGGTGATGGCGGTAACACTACAACTTGTAGTCGGCTGTGTCCTAAAATCTTTAACAATCAATCATTTAGCAACTTACATTGAAAAGCAGAAGTACCTTCT
Organism: Atriophallophorus winterbourni; assembly: GCA_013407085.1. NCBI lineage: Eukaryota > Metazoa > Platyhelminthes > Trematoda > Plagiorchiida > Microphallidae > Atriophallophorus > Atriophallophorus winterbourni. Next base: position 40,102 of record JACCGJ010011119.1, on the reverse strand, counting down.
TCAATCTTACCTTAATTTGTACCAGCATGACTCCACGTTTGTGCAAGTGTATCGTGAACTCGGCATAATCATTTTAAATCAGTTTGTCTCCTATAGATTTCGTAGCCGTTTAGCTCTAAAACTTCCAATTTTATTCAGTTTTTTATCGAGTCAGTTGCTTAATTTTGTGTGGAATTCCCCCCATGATGATGTACTCTATGTGTGCAATCAGCATGTCGGTCAATATTACTCATTATTTCTTACTTGAGCTGTTGTGGTTGTAAAAGTTGACTGTTTCCGTTCATCGCGGAATCCCACATGAGTCGCGTCGTTATGTTTTTCGAATTTTCGAGAGTTTCATTTCCTACTTTTCTACAGATTTCAATTTCCGTCCTTCGTGCGACCTTCTATCCACATGTTTCCTTACTTGATTGTCGCAGTTTTCGTTGCAATGGCCTTCGCGATGTCGTATTTTGGTTTACGATATGCCGGGAGTCTCGAGCCTAGGTTGGTTGACGTTACACTTGTTTTTATGTAAAATCCTATCCTATCCCTATCGACTGTTTCATTAGTCGATGTCTGTGAGAAAAACTGGGAATCAACTGCAGGCTCGTGGCCAATGACACTTTATTTTCTGTCATGGTCTGAACAATGTGACGGTGTTACATCCCTTCTATGGTATGGTATGAAAGGCAGTGCCGCCGTGCAGTCAAAGAGACTGCACCTGGGCGATATACTTACTTTGTGCGACTATCTCCTCCTGGAGGATGAGTCGGCTTCAAAGAAGATTCTTGGGAATTTGGGTACAAAGCGGCGTCCCCAGCGATATAACTGTCAGGTTGCCCAGGTCTAGATAGATATGAGGAAGAAAAAAGAACAGGAAATGGTAGTGAGACTCCAGCCGGTTTCAGCATACAGCTCACTACCTCTGGCCAATCAATTTAGCACGGTGCTAGCCGCACAGCACAAAGTGCTGCACGATTGCACATCCCTTCTAACCGCGGTGGTCGTCTAACTCCATGTTTACAACGATAAATTGAAGCTTTGCCTGATTAGATTTAACCAAGCAGCATTGTCTAGTGAGCTAAATGTTGATGCCAGCCATATTGTAGCTGGATAGACGGAAATGATTGCCCTAGGTCCTCGTGTTCCCTTTTCCAACTTCTGTTACGTTGTTTTCCAAAGCTTTAGAACATTCGATGCAACGGATATGAACTCGTGCAGTACTGTACACTGCCAAATTGATTTGCATGCGGTAGTGAGCTGCATGCTGAAACACGCTGGAGTCTCATCTCCATTGCTATTGTCTTTCTCATATCTATCTAGTCTTGGGCAACCTGGCAGTATCGTAGCTCACGTGCAGTCTATGACTGTGCGGCACTTTGTGGTACAAACGCTGTCATATCTGTCTAGGCCTGGGCAACCTGACTGTATCTTAGTGCACGTGCAGTCTCTGACTGTGGGGCACTTTGCCTGGATCAGGCTTGTGCTTTCATACCACACCATAATGATCTAATGCTGCCTGGGATGATTATGATGATGAAAGCTTATTCCAATTTCGATCCTGAGTCTTATTCATCAACTCTTCCCTTCGCTATCATTATACAATTCACATATGTGTGTATCACATGCACAGACGCATGGAGCGATGGGCAGAACATTTTGAAGCACAGTTTAACTGGCCTTCTGCACCCACTGATATCGAGAATACGGAACACTGTACCCCATGGTCGATTTCTCTTGAGGCTCCGACTCAATCAGAGATTTACAGTGAAGTCCGGAGCCTTAAGCGCCATCGGGCATCAGGTGCTGATGCTTTGCTTCCGTCATTGTTCAAAGATGGCGGTTTCGCTTTAGTTCGCGAACTTCAAACGCTGTTCGCCAACATATGGGCTGAGGAACGCGTTCCGATCCCTTGGAGAGAAGCAATAATTGCTCCTATTTTCAAAAAGGGACGGCGCGATTCCTGTGAAAATCATCGGGGTATCAGTCTCATTTCAGTAGCTCCTAAAATACTGGCGTCCATTCTGCTTCACCGATTGAGTACCAAACGGGAAGAGCAAATCCGTGAGGAGCAAACTGGGTTTCGTGCCGGCCGAGGGTGCATAGATCAAATTTTCACACTCCGTCAGTTACTGGGGCAACGCCACACTTTTCGTAAACCAACTATCGTGGTATTCCTTGACATCCGAGCGGCATTCGATTCAATCGATCGTGAAAGACTTTGGAACTGTCTACTGAGACATGGAGTGCCCGAGAAGTATGTTTGGATCTTGAAAGCATTATATTGCCACACTTCGGGCAGGGTTCGAGCGTACGGACAATTGTCGTCCTCGTTCAATATCTCCAGCGGGGTGCGGCAGGGCTGCCCTATCTCGCCGTTCCTTTTTAACTTCGCGATCGACGATGTTTTGAGAAAAGCTTTAGCTGGACTGGTTGGCACAGGTGTTGAACTTCTGCCGGGTGAGCGAGCGACCGATCTAGAGTATGCCGATGACATCGCACTTCTGGGAGACGACCCTCATATAATGCAACAAGCCCTGGACCGCCTGGCACTTGAAGCTTCAAGGTATGGCATGTGCTTTGCGCCTAACAAGTGTAAAACACTTACCCAGGATTGGAGCGGCTCTCCTCCAAACCTAACTGTGTGCGATGTCAATCTTGAATTGGTCGACAGCTTTGTTTACCTTGGCAGTTGTATCTCCGCTGGAGGTTGTGTCGAGGACGAGATCTCACATCGTGTTCGCAAAGCGGGTGCAGCGTTTGCTAACCATCGCCACCTGTGGCGTCGACGCGATGTTTCACTCCATACTAAAGGCCGAGTGTACAACGCAGTGGTGCGTGCTACACTCCTTTATGGCTGCGAAACCTGGTCTATCCGAGCGGAAGATGTCCGTCGGTTTTCTGTTTTTGATACCCGTTGCCTGCGTAGAATTGCTCGCATTCGGTGGCAGCATCGTGTTACAAATATAGATGTCTGCAAGCGGGTGTTAGGACCAGGTGGCCGCGGACTGAGAGAAATGCTGATGCTTGCGCGCTTGCGATGGTTGGGACATGTATTAAGAATGCCTACTCACCGTTTACCGTACCGCGCCTTATTCGCAGAGCCTGACAGAAGCTGGGAGAAAAGATCGGGTGGCCAGTCCATGACGTGGCGCGTTGAGATGAAGAAACTCACCGTAGCGCTAGGCTCAGTTGGGCGTATTCGTTTGCCTGGGTGGGGTCCAAAAGCTCCACCTAATAGTTGGCTGGAAACCTTACGCGATATGGCTACAAACCGAAGTCAGTGGCGCCAGCGTATTTTATTATGTGTGTCATAATTTTTTATTCGGTATTATTTTACATAAAAAAACAAAAACAAAACAAAAAACCCGAAAAATCGCATGCAGTGAAACTACAAAAACAAGCTGCGTTTTTGTGCATTTGCTTTTGCGTATTCCGCTTGCCTGCTTTCCCTTTTCCACGCGCTTGCTTATCTGCTTTTCCTGCTTCATATTGCTTGGCACTTTGTCTGGCTCCAGACTTGTGCTTCATGATGATGATGATGATGATCACATCTGTTGTGCTTCATCATGGGTCTCCCCGATCGATTTTTTATTCGATGTATTGATTTCTAGCAACGAAACTACACACCAAATGCCGTTTGTTACTGTTTCAGGTTTGTTGAGCCGACTGCTCCACCGGATTACCCGCCACCGAATTATGAAGATGCGATGCGCAATGGTATGTTTTTAATTTCCCCTCGGATTGCGAGTTTCGTTGCTACGTTTCCGTCACTTCCGTTGTTGTTTTTGTTGTCCTCCTTGGATGTATAACAAACTAGTGCGTGATAGTTTCTGAATGACTAAACAGTCCGATTTGGAAGTGAACATCTCTCCCACAGCGCTCACAACGATGGTATGGTATGGTTTGAAAGCACAAGCCTGATCCAGATAAAGTGCCGCACAGTCAGAGACTGCACGTGGGCTTAGATACTGTCAGGTTGCCCAGGCCTAGACAGATATGAAGGGGGAACTAGAAATGGTAGTGAGACTCCAGCGTGTTTCAGCATGAAGCTCACTTGACTTACTTGACTTATTCCTGTGAGCTCCTGTTGGAGCATAGGGCTGCAACAACGCCACGCCAGCGAATTCTGTCCTGGGCTGCTATCCTCAGCTGAGTCCATGTCATTCCGGCATCCTTCGCTTCACTCAGTTGGCTTCCCGAAGGCTTTCACCAGCACGCGTCATGAGCCCCACTGAAGAGGAGTCCTCCCATCTAGGCAGCTTTTGTGCAGTTTTTGTTGTTGCAGTTTCTGTAGCAGCGTTGTCTTTTACGGGGTGGGGTTGCTAGCCCCACGCCCAACCCTCCTCCTTTTTCACCCGGGCTTGGGACCGGCAGTTGGCGGAGTTATGAAGCTCACTACCGTTGGCCAATCAATTTAGCACAACGATAGTCAGTACTCGGTCTATCGGCTTCATTTGCACTCCGGCGGCATAGTGAACTGCATGCGAAAACTCGCCCTGGAGTCTCACTGCCATTTCTATTGCTATTTTCCTTGCTCATTACTATCTAGGTTTGGGCAATCTGACAGTGCCTTGGCCCATGTGGAGTCTACGAATGTGTAGCACTGCCTGGATCAGGCTTTTGATTTCATACATACATATATACTGGGTGGGGCCCAATGGATCAGTCGAATAGGTGATTGAAAGCCTTATCTGATAAAGCTAAGCCTCATCAAGAGGAACTTGCCACGATGGACTGTTGTATCTATTCGGATAGTTGCATTTCTAATAACGTGTACTTACTTTCTTACTTTTGTGCGACTATCTCCTCCTGGAGGATGAGTCGGCTTCAATGTAGGGTCTTGGGAATTTGGGTACAAAGCGGTGTTCCCAGCACCACTCGGCGTTTGTTCGAGTCAGCTTTTCGTAACTTGTTGCGTCATAGAGGCTTGTCTCAAAAGATTCATAAGGCTACAGTTTGTGCGGCTGTTTTCACGGATGCTAGACCTGAATACTAACACAATAGGAAATAAGACGTCGGCTAGTCTTCCATTATCGCTGTCTCTGCACCATCGGATACGTAACGCAACTTTTGGTATCAGCGTAGACATCAAAAAAAAAGTTAACGTACACAGACTCCGCTGGTTAAGCCACGAATGGGAAATCATCGTTTTTTTCTAACGCGGTTTGTTTGCCATTCCTAACTCGGAATGGCGTCGTTGTAATTGGTGGCCAGACTCTGACTTGGCTCAAGCAGAAAAAAGGCTTTGGCTGTTAAACTAGCTGTGGTTGGTGTGACCCATTTCTCAGATTGGGGTCCAAAATATGAGAATTCGCAATGGCCCGAAATCGGGTTCGGTGGTGGTCTTCTTGTAGACATCTTGGAGTGGTTCCCAAGGTTGTTATAGCCAGGGGTGACAGTGGGGATAAGCTCCCACGGTTTATAAAATGCCCCCATATGGCGCGCGTCTCAAATAGCCTATGACAACCAAGTGCAGCTTCTGGCCTGCACGAATGGCTCCCCGAGCCCGGCGGAACTGCTTCTACCAACAGGAGAAGGGGCGAGTGACTGGCGCCTGAAAACCAGTTTGCTTCGGGCAGATGGAGCTCGTTAGCCTGGGAGGGTATTTCATCTAAGGGAAGGAAAACCTTGATTTTCAACCTCCGCTGCCTTGTGGGATACCCGATCGCGGGAAAGGCTTCTGGGGAAAATCTGGAACAGAGTCTTGTAAACGGTTAGTTGGTACACACCACCTCTTTCTGGCAACTCCCTGCTGCCTTGCCGGTCGCACTTGGTTGTGCAAAGGCTAGAGAAGCTGGCTCGAACAAACGCTGAATGGTACCTGGGACGCTGCTTTGTACCCAAATTCCTAAGAATGTTCAGTGAAGCCGACTCATCCTCCAGGAGGAGTTAGTGCACACAAAAATTGTTTGATTAATCTTGTCTATTGTCAAATGACGTGACAAAGATTGCTGGGCTTAATGCGTAACAGTGAAAGCCGCAAGGAAGTTGTCATGTTGATGTCGCTCTACTCGTTCACAACACTTGCTTGAATGCATGTATGATTCGAGGTGTAAGCACCTCGTCCCAGTGGATTTTAGGTCCCACCCTTCCCCATCTTATAGAATTTTCACCATGTCGTGGTAATGACTCGATACTTGCTACCGGTGTAATGTTATCTATGATGGTGAATCGATCATTGCTTCTGACGTAGCGTATTATTTGTATCTATGCCATCATGTGACGTCATTGCAAAAAACACACTAAATTTGAAGTCGCATGTCGCCGAATTACAAAAACTAGCTGTACGTGTTTGCCTAATGTTGCTTGACGCTTTATCGGTCTCCACACCTCTGCTTCTTGATGATAATGATAAGGAACTGTTACATCATCGCCGTAAATGATGAGAGTTAGCTAGCGTACACTCGGCGAGATCCCTTAGTTCAACACAACCACAAATAGGAACCCCGCTGCTGAGGTAAACAAAAGCTATGCTCTTGTGCTAGATTGACTTCCCATTGTTTGAAACCTAATGGAGTACAGGGTAAGTGTCTTGCACTTGTTAGGTGCAAGCTTTAAGAGCCATGCAGTGAAACCATATTAGCTATACTTCTTCATTCTAACGAAAGTTGAAATTAACACGTGTCAACAGACATATCATCATCATTCCCATCATCTTCATCCGCATAATCATCATCACCATTCCCATCATCGTCACCAACATCATCATTCCCATCATCATCATCACAATCATCATCGTCGTCATCATCATCATCCGCATCATCGTCATCAACATCATCATTATTATTACACAAGTCTTTACAGACGATGTGCCAACAAGTATACCATGAAGAGGGTACATGATGAAAGAAAAATGTAGGTTCCATGGTTCTTGTTGAAGGGGACATACTACCCGGTTGCCAAGGCCGAAGTAGGGGGTTGGCTTAGGGGACCCCACCCGGAGCCTTTGACTCAAAAGTCTACCCGCAAGGCAGCGGTTTTTTTCCTTCACGAGAGCCGGTGACCATTTTGAGGGTTCTTGCGCCTCTCTTGAAGTGCCTCGGCGATTGTTCGAGTACGCCTCTCTAGCCTTTGCACGACCAGGTGCAACCTGCAAGGCAGCAAGGATTTTTCCTCAGGGTTCACTCCCGAAGCCTTTCCCGCAATCGGGTATGCCGCAAGGCAGCGGAGGTTTGGAATAAGGGTTTTCCTTCCCTTAGATGGACTGCCCTCCCAGGCTGACGAGCTCCATCTACCCGGAGCAAACTGGTTTTGAGGCGCCAGTCATCCGCCTTCGCCCCTTCTCCTGTCAGTAGAAGCAGTTCCGCCACGTGCAGGCCAGGAGCTGGGCTTTGGTTGTCAGAGGCTGTTTGAGACGCACGCCATATGGGAGCATTTTATAGACAGTGGGAGCTCATCCACACTGCCGCCCCCGGCTGTGACAACCTTGGAACCTCATCATCATTCCCATCATCATCACCATCATCGTCATCAACATCATCATTCCCATCATCACCATCGTCATCATCGTCATCAACATCATCATTCCCATCATCGTCATCATCATCATCATGAACGTCGTCATCACCATCGTGGTCATCATGGACACCGTTACTCAGGTAGCAAGTTCCAACATACAATCTTGGCAAAATAAAATCCTATAGAGATCGAGAAAGGTGAGTCCTTAAAATCTGTTTAATCTGTAATCACGCTTGTGATTTCACACATCAACTTTCTTCCGTCCCCACATTTCGATGCACACGTATTATCTTTCCTGCTACCGAAACCCTCTTACCTCATGTGCACGTGTTTTCAGATGGTCCTCCGTTCGCGTATCATTCCACACGACAACGGGCAACCCCTCGTGAACCAGACTACGGTTGGAATATACCTCCTCGTCGCCAGCCTTCACCGGATTTCCGCTACCGGAAATCGCACACCGAGACGCCCTCGGCTTCCGCGTCCTGGGTGCCCACCGGTTTAGCCGCTGGTGCGGGTTTCCTCGGGGGTTACTTGTTTGGTTCTTCCGATCGGCACCGAACGGCTACCACGACCACCACACGCACACGAAACAGGCTGTACCCGGAATTTGGGCCCACTGATAATGATGACTATGTCAGACCGAGCACTAGCGCGACCACGTTCGAAGAACACACTGCTGGTACAAGTTCCGATCGAAATGAACCTTATGTCGCTACGGGTAAGCTCTATCGGTACTATTGAATGTTTTTTTCATTCATTTAAACTTGCACCAGGGTATTCTCTTCGCCTAGAGAACAAGTAGATCACAGCTTTATTCAGCAATGTAATTAATTTAACCATGTTAATGTTTTACGGTAGGTTTCAGATTGTCCTTCAACTCTTTAAATCCGAAATCACTTTTAATTGGCCAAACACATATCATCTTTTCTTTTTCATTCTTTTGTGCGACTCTCCTCCTTGAGGATGAATCGGCTTCAATGAGAAGTCTTGGGAATTTGGGTACAAAGCAGCGTCCCAGGCACCAATCAGCGTTTGTTCGAGTCAGCTTCTCTAGCCTTTGCACAACCAAGTACAGAAAGAGGTGGTGTACACCAACTAACCGGTTAGGAGACTCTGCTCCAGATTTTTCCTCAGTGATTTCTCCCGAAGCTTTTCCCGCGATCGGGTATCCAGCAAGGCAGCGAATGTTTAAAATCAGGGTTTTCCTTCCCTTGGATGAAATGCCCTCCCAGGCTAACGAGCTCCATCTGCCCGAAGCAAACTGGTTTTCAGGCGGCAGTCACTCGCCCCTTTTCCTGTTGGTAGAAGCAGTTCCGCCGGGCTCGGGGAGCCACTCGTGCAGGCCAGAAGCTGGACTTGGTTATGGGAGCATTTTATAGACAGTTGGAGCTTATCCACACTGCCACCCCCGGCTATGACAACCTTTGGAACCAACGTTAATTACGTGTTGTGGGATTCGTGACTAAACGTTAATTTAATAATTAAATAATCGGTCAAACTTGTTTATTCCCCCCACGAGCAAAACACCCACCTATCTTATATTGGGAAATTTCGTTAGCAAAACACTTTCCTTCGATATGTCTGGTTTGCTAACGAGTTCACGTCAAGCCTTGCTACTTTGTCCGGATCCATGCTTGTAATTTTATGCATTCCGTGTTGTCTATCGTTGCCTTCCCCTTCCCCGGTGCCATTGCTGTTGGTTATTGTAAAGTTAATTGCTTTTTCAACCATAAATCTTGAATCTTGTATCTACTATTTGCACGTTTCGTTCTTTCAGCTTTCGCCAAAACCAAACGACGTTAGCGGACCATGAGTACATCCCAATTCTGCGTCCCCAGTCAACTGAATTTTATTGGACAGCGTATTTTTCTCTCTTGTCAACTTGTTTTTAAAATAAACAGCTTCTTCCTTTGCATTTTGCGAGTTATCCGCGTTAGCTTGATAATGTGGGCTTCGGGATATTCTATGATGTTTCCAACTTTTTCAGCCGCCTGTCATTTTTTTCGAAAAAGAAAGATTGTGATGTTAGTTTATGACAACGAGACTCTAGTTACATCGTTCTGTCCGAAACAAAACCCACTCCCCCGTGAAATTGACTGATCTGGCGGTATACTTTCTCGCAGTAAAGGTTTTCATTAATCAATCATTCGAGGTCTTTCTCCACCGAGCTCCATGTCTAGTTTTCAGTTCTCAATCAATATTTCCTAAAAATATTGTTCTCAAACTTGAGCATCTTGGTTTTCCGTGTGTTGAATGTCGTATCACCTATAGCCGCTCTGTGACGTGAGTAACGCGTAGATCACCCGTTTCTTATTTCGACGAATTCGGATATTCAACGGTACTGTATTTGGCAACAATAAATGTACAAACCTCAATTGTATAGGAACGTCACAGCAATCAATGGAGCCAAATACTCCAGAATCAATTCAAACAAAAGATGACCTGATATAAAAATAAGATGAATCGATTTACCAAAATGTCGTCCAAACTTTCTGTGACACTCAAAATAGCGTCCAAAATCAAGCAAAATACTGAAGCCCAAAATAGCAACCAAATTCCACAACCGACAATGGCAGAAACAATGAATTAAAACAAACATTTGACCGGAGGCGTGGAAAGAAAAGATTTACAATAACAGAATTAATTAGAAAAAGAAAAGTTTGATCTCAAAATACTGAAGGAAAATTAAACACAAGCAAAATCTATTTGACAAAATTCAGGTTTTGTAAACAGGTGCAAAATAAAAGGAATGTTGAAAGGAAAGGAAGAATTTCATACTTCTTTAACCCTTTGTCTACGGTAATTGATATACGTATTTTATAATATTTTTGTGTTATTTGCCTTATTTATGGCATAAATAAAACACATGAATAATTTTTATGGATCAGATGCCAGACGCCGCCTGACAAGTGCACTCCGATGGTGAATGAAGGTACCGACGAGAGCTACTGAGCAATCGACTGCTTGTTTGAGGTGGTAACTAGAGTTACCGTCAAAAGACAAACGGTTTCTCACAGTCATCTGCAGAACGGATTCGCGTCCAAATTTTCATATCATCCGCGAACAGGATGAGTGGGGAAAATCATTTATATAAAGGAGAAAAATGCCGGCCTTGTGCGTCTCCGCTGGTGGCTTTCATCTTCTGTAACAAACGTTCAATTATTCTAACTCGTGCGTAGCGATCTGAAAAATAGTCACACAAACACGAGAGAAGTGGATTACAGATTCCAATATGCAGACGATTTCGTGAAAATGAATTGTGGTTGACTCTAAGAGAGTTTGAGGCGCGACCGGAAGATTTAGGGATGGAAAGATCGTCGGCTATGTTCCACATGCGAAGGCTTTATCAATGTGATTAGTGCCAGTGGCCATAAGCCGCTAGGCCAGAGTGAAACAATCCTCGAGGTTGATGGTTCGCGCGTAACGAGCCTACATGGGCGTTTAGAAAGTTGAAGAGAATATTTTAGATGGCAGTTTAATCAGAAACCTACTTCAGACACCGATATTGTCCAATATCATTTGCAATGGTCAGTGTCGCTAGCCCCGTCCAGTGTCTAAGGAATACGTAGAGAGATCCAATCTCTAAATAGGCACAAGGCGCCGGCCCACGATGAGCGAAAACCACTATTTTTTAAGAAAGGAGGCGAGAAAGGTTTGTATGGATGAGATGGTACTTGCCTCCTGGGGGAATCCGTGATCCAGAATCAAGTTTTTATGGTGATAAAAAGCTAATGCCTTACACGTACCATTGGATGACAACTATTGCAAAAAGAAAAATTTAATCAAAATCACATTGTTAATATTTTTCTGGGTTCATGTTGCTTCAATACACCGAGCCAAATTCAGGGTTTTGTTTGACGTATGCATCCAATTTCGATTTGAAAACATCAATTGTCGTTGCATTCACAACATCTTGCGGTAGCGCAATCCATAGTAAGCAGATACGCCCAGAGAAGAAATAGCGACGACAATCAAGTCTTGAGTGCGGTATTTCGAGGCAACACGAGTGACTGCGTGTATTTCGAGGGAAGTTTACTTTTATTAGTTCGCTAAGCGGATGGTTTTCGATCCGCAGTATCTTGTAAGCCAGAATCAGGTCGATCCTCATTCGTCTTCGTGTAAAATCACGCAAACCAAGGATGGCCATTCGCTCTTGATACGGGACCCGCTGCATCCCTTCAACTAACTTTGTAGCTTTGTGGTATATTCGATCCATGATCTCGATGTCTTTACGCAACCACGGTGTCCAGGCTGGGATCAAATAATCCATCGTTGGATGGATGTAATTATTTAAAATACGAGGAATTGTTTTGGACGAGAACCGTCCGAAAATTCTTCTCAGGATTCCTAATATACCACATGCCCGATTAAACACTTTTCTACAATGCATATTCGGTTTCAGGTTATTAGTAATCCAAATTCCGAGGTCCTTTTCAGTGGTGCTCCAATTTAGGATATCGTGGCCTAGATGGTATGTATATTCGCAGTTACGGCCAAGCTGTAACATATGACATTTACGTAGGCTGAAAGGCATTTGATTCTCTAGAGACCAGTGATACAGAGCATCCAAGTCGTTTTGCAGCATAAAAAGGACTACGGAACAAATGTTGCAGCTATCGCCGAATTTCGTTCATCCCAGTGGTGGCTAACATATTGTTAGCCATCCTTCTTGGCAGACTTACCCCCGATTCAAGGGGCACTTCTCGCGAAGAGCAAGTTGTCTTTCTGCCAGGGCGCGGATGTGTAGGCTAGATCTTCGATCTGCGTCAGTTGCTAGAAAACCGTATCAGCGAACAACCATATCCAATCGGGTAGATTGTTCCACGTAAAACAAACTCGCACGGCGAAAAAAATGTCGTCTGCATTTGACTCACGAGTGGAGGATAGATAGATTAAATGTGTGAGCTCTTGTCTTATGCGAGCCCCGAAGATTAAATACGCATTGCAGAGGTTGATTGCGGTATTCAAAATATTGTAAATCAAATCTCCCCGGAGACGACGTCGTGGATAATCGAATAAATTCCGGGTTTTGATTCGCTCATTGGTTTCCGTCGACGAGTTTGGTCGACCATGCTTGAACGGCATGTTTTGGATATCGGAGCCACCCTTGACTCGGTTTACAGGTCCGCCATATGGAACTGCTTACTTCGCAATGGAATCCCACCGAAGTACGTCGGTATCCTAGAGGACTTATACGCTCACTCGTTAGAAATTGTTAGGGCGTACGGTAGCCTTTCAATGCCATTCAACAGCAATACAAGTATAACACAATGATGCCCAATCTCTTCGTTCTCGTTCAACTATGCAATCGAGGACGTCCTCTGGAGTGCTCTTAGTAGTTTCTCCACTGGTGGCGTTGAGCAACTTCTAGGTGGGAGTGTGAAGTACCCGGATTATGCTGATGATAAGGCTTTATTGAGTGAAGACCCAACACTCATTCAACAGGTCTTGGATTTGATGGCCATGGAGGCATATAAATAAACAAAATATTCATTGTTCTCTTTGTCCGCATAGTAATTGGCATATCATTCGTAGCCTCCCGAGCTGACATTAACAAAATCCGTTTGCAGTTCCTCACAATTTGCAGCAAAACTGATACGCGTCTAAATATTCATCTCATCTACGAATTGAAACATTTTGACTGGTATGAGTGCAGGTAAATCGTTTGTGTATAGGAGAAAATGAAACAACCCTAGCAAAGTTCTTTTCCGACACAAATATTACCATCACCCGGTGAACCGATTTTATGACGAATGTTAAGACCGAGTTACGTCTGTCCTTATGGATACGTCCACCCTTGCCTAACAACGGATTGGCTCAGCGGTTAATGCATCAGCTTAATACCAAGACGGTTCCAGGTTCAAATCCGGATCTTGTCATGTAGATGCACTAATGAGAGCGAAACTCGAATACAGTGCTTCATTTGGATGGACTTTCCATTGTAATCGGATACAACAAGGTACTCACGAGTAGTCGATAAATAAGAAAGAAAGTGATTTGGCACCAGTTCACTGAAAGCCAACTGACAAATAATGTATCAAAAGAAGTGTATACTTGAATGCTACTGTTATATAGGGTTCTTACAAAGAACAACGATGTTCAAATACAGAATCACGTAGGCGCATGTAAAAGACCTTATCCCTTACACACCACTACCGGTTTCTGTCTGTTTGCCGTCATCAGATGTAGACAGTAAGATCAGGTTCAGTGAGCCTTGAAACAGTGGAAAAGCGGTAAACAAAGTTAAACTTGTATGTCGCTGTTATATAGGGTTCTTAAAAAGAACCACGATGTTCAAATACAGAATCATAAAGTGATTCTTGGTCAAGCACTCAAGGCTCACTGAACCTAATCTTACTGTCTCCACCTTATGACGCCTAACAGCCAGAAACCGGTAGTGGAGTGTAATTTCGGGGGATGTGAGCAACACATCATTTTGGCATCAAAAGAAGCGTTTTAATATGTGGAATTAGTTTCACCCCTCCTTCGACTCCCTGCATCCAACTATAAAATTAGGATTTACTAGAATTTTATACTTAAACCCTATGATATTGTACAACCATTTACTTCATTTTCCATATAGCTTGAATCTATCAATGTGACGTTCTCTTGTATCGCATCAAATAAAAGAATACAACAATCAATCAAGTAGTGGATTTCACTGTTGTTTTCCTCACAAGCTATTTTGTCGCATTTACCGCGAAAAGCATTAACAACTGGTAAATTGCACAATTACTCCACAAAATATCACATTTTCTCACCTACACGAATCGCTTGGCCATGTGATTGTCATGCATTGCCAAATTCTGCCCGCCTCGTCAGACTTCAAAAGACTTTAATTATCCAACTCTTTCCAATTGATGGCACAGTGGTGTTGTACTGTATAATGTCGACGCTATTCTTTACTGGTTTTGCAATTGGATTCGAAGTCATGTAAGGAAATTGTTACTTGAGGCTTTCTTCATTGTTCTTAAAAAATATTTTTGCATTTTCCTAAAGGAATTAAATGGTAATAAATTTCGTTTTATCACACGAGGAGCGCTTGACGTATTTCCTTTCATACTGCCCAAATAACCACTCGATAAAGCATACCGCAAGTTCGTTTCCAGAACAGTAAACTCCGAAGATAGAAATTCACAATCTCTTGGCGGTCCTAATGTATCTTCAATCTCTCAGATCGCTGCAAGACTTTTTATGTTCATCTCAGCTCTCTGTTTGTTCTGATTCATGCTACAAGGTAGATGGGTATACCACAAATTTGCATGTATTGGTTCTGTTTATTTTACAAAGAAATATTTTGGATAATGTCAATGTTGTCCTCTATAATGCATGCTTTAGAGAAGGCTTTTGTGTCGTGGCTATAGTTACCCATTGGGCTTCTTCCTCTTGTGATGTGCCAAATTGTCTTATTCTGCACATAAGGTAAACGCCTTTTGAAAAATCATTGTTTTGCATTAACCCGGGGTAATAAATATCCGTTCAATTAGAAAAACTAATTGAAAATCAACGTAAACTATTCCTGGTGCTGCCACAAAAAGCCAGACAAAACACCCACCAGGTGATACGAAGGTACAGGTGATTTGATTTACAACAATTTCATTAGGCGGTAACAACTGCTTTGAAACGCTCATTCGGAGTAAAGGATATCGGGAGAATTCAAGCATATGTAATTACGTTGAATGGCTGCGTATGCATCACGAATAAATATACGGGAATGAATGTTGAAAGGATGGTTTGAAGTATGACATACTTTGCCTGTTTGTATCAATCCAGTTTGAGTGTTTCTTTTTATGAAAACCACTCACGGATTCTCTACAGCGACATTCGATCCCTTTACGTTCGTTTCTGGAAACGTTTCTCGAGTTGAGCCCGAGCTTGGAGAAGAAAAAAATCAATTGTGCCCAACGTGTTTGACATTCCTCCACTGTTTCAAGCGCATGCGGATCCTGATCTTACTGTCCCTACCTGATGAGTGCAAACAGCAAGAAAAAAGTCGTGGGGTGTGTGATGGAAATGGGTGCAAAAGAGCTTTATTGTTCATGGTCATTGGTTTAAACCCGTCTACATGAGTGTAGTCTCATGTGATTGAACAAGCCGGTCTTACCAACATTACCCAACAGTGGCATACAAGCGCTCCTTGTTTACCATTCTTCCACTGTTTCAAGCGCATGAGGATCCTGATCTTACTGTCCCTACCTGATGAGTTCAAACAGCACGAAACCGGTCGTGGGCTGTGTGTTTGCTGGAAATGCATTCAAACGAGCATTTTTAAACTGATTTCTTAATTTTTTTAATTCTTGAATGAGAAATGAAATATTAGCTTACAGTGGAGGAGAATGATCCGCAAGCAATAAGAGTCCTTTGCCATGGATATGCATCATTGCACAGTGAATTTTCAAATACAGAACCACAAAGTGATGTTCATGACTACTCATCAGTACTATGTCCTTTGAAATTTAACGCTGATCACAACGGTCCGTATTGGAATCACTGGATAGGTTTCGCTTTTCTTTCACTTTATCAACAGTGAATGTCCTCTGCCTCGGGTCTAACTTCATCCCCGGACGTTCAGCATCGTGATCCCATGATTTGAGCAACCGTCCACCGTTTGACCAATCGCGATTAAGCATATTTGAAAATCGTTAAATCCCGAGCTTTCGAAAAGGAGCCAGCAACATCTATTGTGGTTGTCCGACCGATTCGATCTTCTTCTCGGGTCTTCCCGTCATGTACAATGTAAGCTGACACTTATTGAAAAAGTGATTTTTGCTCAAGCACTCAAGGCAAGCGCCAATATATTGTGATACAAATATACAGATGATGCAATCAAAATTCTATTGAGGTGTTTTGTTTGTGTGGGTTCATGTGGGGGTCAATATACATGTCCGATAGTGGAGTGCTCTTTGATTTAAAATCACGGATCGTAGGATTGTTCACAATATCCTGTGATATTGAATTCCACACAAAGCAAATACGCACCGAGAACACAAATGACGTCTACAATCGAGTCTTGATTGCGATATAACGAGACAACTTGAATGACTCCGTGTATTCTTAGGGGAACTGAATTTTATAAAACCAAAGAGAGGGTGTTTTTCTATCCGCAGTATTTTATGTGTTAGGATCATGTTGCTCCTTAATCCCCTTTGTGTAAAATCGGTCAATCCCAGCATGACATTCGATCTTGGTATGGGATGTGCTGCACCCCATAAAGTAGCTTCGTCGCTCTGTAGTATATTTTACCCAGCAATTCAATCTCTTTACGCAGCCAAGGTTTACAAACTACGATCATGTATTCTATTGTTAGATGGATGTAAGTATTTATAATGCAGCGGCGCGTTTTGGGAGAGAACCGCCCAAATATTATCCTCAGCATTTCCAAGATAGCGCTTTCCAAGTTGAAGACTTTCTAGCAATGACTGTTCAGTTTCAGGTTATTACTAATCCAGATAACAAGATCCTTCTCGGCGCTGGTCCAAGTAAAGTTTTCGCGACCAAAGTTATATATATGCTCGTATTGCCGGCTAAGTTGTAAC
This sequence comes from Atriophallophorus winterbourni, assembly GCA_013407085.1. Classification (NCBI taxonomy): domain Eukaryota; kingdom Metazoa; phylum Platyhelminthes; class Trematoda; order Plagiorchiida; family Microphallidae; genus Atriophallophorus; species Atriophallophorus winterbourni. The sequence continues at coordinate 23,120 of JACCGJ010011119.1, read as the reverse complement.
ATTTTACATTTACATACCTTGAAAGGCGTGTGATTTAGTTGAGACAGTGATGCTTGGCATCCAAATCCTCTTGCAGCATCAAACAATCTTCAATCGATCCAATATGCTTCCATATGCTTAAGTGATCAGCAAAAATATCAATCTTGCATCGTACTACTTGCGCAATACCATTTAGTAATAACAAGAAAAGGATAGGCTCAAAAGTCGACTTTACGGATGACCTTCGTCTCGTCGCTGTCTCAAAGCACTGCAGACACAATCAAACACGAGCACAACATGGTCACTCCGCCCCAATGGAGCTTCGTAGGCGATTGATTCGATAGCTAATGCGTTCGAAGTCAAAACAAGGTCCAGAATAGAAGGCCGATCTGTTCCTTTCATTCATGTATGGTTGAAGACGTGGTGCTACAAGGGCACTAGGTCGAATACTTCGCGAAGTTTTTGCTCCGGTGAGTTCGATGGATGCTGGCCTCCTGATTAATGCCGCTGAAGGATGACTTTCCTGATGATTCGCATTTGAGCGTGCTGTCGAGCGTTGAGCCGCTGAGGTCTTTCAACTAGCATATCCCTGTTCTGCGGTTAATGTTGGTGAGCGGTATATGACCCAGATTGTACAGCTGTCACCAGATTCAAGATCAAATGAATGAATCAGTGAGTGGAAGATCAGTATCTGAAATGATGTTTAACTTTAGTGATTTGCAACAATAGAACACAACACCACGTCCAACGCCAGCAAGGTCATATTGGAGATGAAATGTTCACTGTCAGTCATACACGATTGATACCAAGTTTCAGTCACAGCAATAAGATCAGGCGAATTGTCTACACATATATTAATCAGTTCCGCCAAATTGTTGACTAATCTTTGAGCATTTGTATAAACACATTTGATCGATACTGCTTTATGCAGTGATGAATCATGTGGTATTTGATAACGCGTTAAACAGTGTAACGCCGGACCCAATGAATAGTCAGTGCATGGGATGATAAAACATGTGAGCTCTCTTTTGGGCGCCGACCGCTTGAATCAACAATTAGGTCTCGTGTGAATTGCTCTGCCCGACTCGATTTGAGCCGGACCTACGACGATTTTGATGTATTGATTTCTTCCATTTGGATGGAAACTTTGCTATTCGCAGTATCCAGACGAGGGAGTGTTTGACTTATGACATTGGGATAAGTGGGCTAAGCCTAACATCCTTGGGTAATGTTCGTTTTTTCTTTTTTCCATTCCGACGTTACTATTTCGGCCATTTCGCTGGTCAAGAATTAGATGAGTCACTTTGTCTGGGATTACATATTCAATTTGCGTTAGGTGGCAAAGTTGAGACCATTTTTCGAGGTCGTATTTCTGTTTACTATCAAACAGGCTTTCTTGGGACTTGCTAACGTTCGTACATAACACGCTCAGTGCGCATGGAGAGTTCTTATTATGTATCGGAAAGTCAGACTTTTTAGAATTTAAACCATTCGGGGCTTAACTTTGTGAGTCGGGTAAAGCAGATTTATAGTGCAGAGCTGAGGTCGACATAACAGACACACACCTCCTTAATTAAGAATTCCTATTCGTGAGTCGTTTAACTGATTCCAAACCGGGATTAACCTGGTTTTTTCTTTGTGGCCCCCACAATAGCTTTAATTGTCTCCGATCCTTCGTGGGTGTTTCCGCAAAAGTTGTGACATGCGTAAGATGGCTTCCAATCAGTGATCACTTGCCGTACTATATGAACCTTTACCAATATTTACGACCACGTCAAACCAGGCTCAACTCGAAACTGGCCATTCTATTTCCTATCTTGGCTTCAAAAGTATCGGCATCGTTTAAGGATTTAGCTCTGCAACGAACACAGACATATCAGGCGCTTGAAACCTTTTTATTATTTATTAATCCTATCAAATCAGGGGTTGATGTACGGTCACATTTACCATGGATATTACTCATACACAGAAAACTTGATCTCGGATAATTCTGCGTGTTGAGATGAGTCCTATCATCTGGGCTGGCCGTCACCATTGTTGCGTCCGGCGGATCAAGACCCTCGGCACAGAGGCCAAGTTGGTTCCATATCGCTGTCACTGCTTGATCGATTGATTTTTTGTCCTTATGTTGGATCGCGTGATGCGTTCACACATGTTAGCAGCCAGAAGTGGGTTGTTCGGCTGAGTGGTGGGCATTTGGTCAACAGGTCGATGTGGCTTCTTCGGAACTCGTGATTTCGTCATTTAGAAATTAATCCACAGTAACTCGTTTACCACACAAGATTGAACACAGAATTAGGTGTCAAAATGCATAACTCGACGCGATCTTTGCAATGATAGCAAAAACCGTAGAATAGTTAGCGGTGGGAAACTTTTGCGCGTGGACAAACTGCAATATTTACGTCGAGAGGGTAACTTTGCTGTGGATCGGTTGACAAGAACAAAACGAATAATTTCCGATAGGTATGATAGAAAGTAACACAGAATTCTTCGAATCGGATAAATCCGAACAGATTCGTCGAACATATGACCAAAAGTGTCCGGGCAAAAAAATGCGATTGCACCGCAGAACCTATCCAGATATCCATTTTGTCATTAAGCGGGAATGCATTGTTGGATAACTAAAGTCTTGTGAAGTCTAACGAGGCGGGTAAAATTTTGCAATGGATGGCAATAAAGTTGCCGCGAAATTCACTGCGATTCGTGTAGGTAAGAGAAAAGCTGACACTGTGTCTCTCTCCGTAGATTTACCTATGAATCTTTCAGTATTTGAATATGCGTCGCTGTAAATTCAATTGAATAGCGTGAGGAAACAGTAACAGTAGGACATCCTATTCGGATTGCCGATTTTATTGTAATTTTTATTTGATGGGTTACAAGAGACAGCGTTACATCGTCAGATTCGAAATTTAAGTTAAAAAACGAATAGTTATCGATTGCTACCTTCGGTCGATGACATAAATGTATGCACATCGTTCGATGGGCTTGGCACGGATGAGTAGTCACAAAAAGATAAACATCATATTCTCCAAACCTCGCTTAGACAACAATGCCCATAAGATCAAATCAGTGTTAGCTTACACTATATCCGATAGGAAGACCTGACACGGAGATCTGTTCGGTTGGGCGACCACAACAGATGTTGCTGTCTCCTTCTGAATTGGTCGGGCAAACAAAGCTACTCAAATGTTCCAGTCTGGAGAACCGTTCATAAACGCTTAATTGCGATCGGTCAAACGGTGGACGGTAGCCCAAGTCGTTAAGGCATGGGACTACGGTTGTGATGGTCGATGGTTCAAATCCCAACCCCGAAGCAGAGGATATGCACTGCTGATGAGCTCAAATAAGAGTGAAACTCGAGTCCAGTGCCTCCATTATGAACCGTCGTGATCAACTTTGTGAATAGTTCGATGGGCTTGGCACGGATGAGTAGTCACAAAAATGTATACACATCAAAATCGCCTGTCGATTTCAGGTATTACAGCATTCGAATGATTTTACAGTCCGACTCCGGAGGAACAATCTGTCCCATAGCGCATACAACGATATGCATTACTCGGTCGATCGATGTGTGTTCTACGACCAGTAGTCGAGAGAAGCTTGACGGTGAAGCTTTCCACAGTGCCTCCAAAGTGAACAGTCAAGATCAAATTCATATCAACAAAATAGGTTAAATGCCAAGAGCTCTCATGTCCCTTTTTGCAAAAGTGTTTGTACCGCAAGTGCAGTGTGCCCAATGGTAGGCTTTGCGATATCAACTCACCAGCGAGTAGATCTTTTGGAATGCGACCATTTTCCATTCTATACATATAGCACAGCCAGCGTTGACGGTGTTGTTGTAGTAGGGTGAACATGCTTCAAAGTCCAGCATTGAAAAGCGACTCAACATTTGTTAATTTATCGATCTATGCCTTGTTCAAGATGCGATGGGTGCTCCTCGAATGGAAACCATTCAGCTAAGGTTCCGGCCTTGTGTGGATAGTCTAGTTTTCGCTGCCATACATGAACGCATTTAGTACCCAACGCACTTGTCTCCATCATTTTTTGTTTTTAGGGTCAGGTTTTTGTTGCCATCAGACACGAAAGTTCTACCAATCCGCTATTACAGATCAGTGCTCAGCGAGAAGATATCCGCATTAGTTGGACCAGCATAAGTGAAATGGTTCAAGCGGAGACTTTTCAGCTGTGGTCATTGATGGTGATACACTCCCCTGACTGAGGATTTTAGTCTTGATCATGCTGATTGTTGAACCCAAAGTTTGCTCTCCGAGGAAATGCGTTCCACTATCGACTGAAGTTGCCCTTTGTTGTGAGCAAACAGCAGGTCACGGATTAGCGAATCACATATCTTGCTGACTTTCTGACTACCAGTAATTCCACTGTCAATGCGAATAAGAGCCTATTCCATTTAGTCTTCTTCAAGCTAAAAATTTTCAAACAATGATTGAATCGTAGGCTGATTTCACAGGATAGACAACCAGAAAGCGCCCCCCTGATAAGTCATTCTGTTCGCATACATACATAACCTACTCCCTAAGTTTATATGAGTTTATGAAGAAACAGGTAGATAACAACTTTATTCTTGTACACGCATTTTTAGCAATAAAATTAATTTCTCTACAAAATTAATAAACAGTAAAATTTATGGAATCACACAACTCTGAAGCAGCCATCTATTCATTAACCATGTATCGAGCCAGATAATAAACAAAAGAATTTCTGAATTTATTAGTTCTCGAATAGGGAATTACATATTTGCTTCGAGCGGAGTAAAATGATTTGCAAGCAACAAGCGTAATATATTTGAAGGTGTTAACACCGTACATGTTCTGGGCTGGGCACTTTCAAGATGCCTCACGCAGTTTGTTCTATATCACCATTTTGTCGCTTCATGTGTATATAGCTTGAGTATTTCTTCAATGCGATGGACAAACAGAAAGTGTAACCAACATCGCGTTTCCTCGTGATGATAATTCATTGCTGGTTCATTATAGCCAAGCCCGGATGAACATCCATGCGACGATAGAATATATGGTCCCAGTTTTGGAACCATGGCTGCGTAAAGACATTGATTTGCTGGGTAAAAATTACAATCGAGCGACAACGCTAGTTGATGGGACGCAACACATCCCATACTAAGAGCGGATGACCATGCGGGGATTGACCGATTTTACACAAAGGAGAGTAAGGATCAACATGATCCTAACATATGAAATACTGCGGATGGAAAATCACCCTCTCTGCGATTAGATAAAGGTCAGTTCCCCTAAGTATACACGGAGTCATTCAACTTATCTCGTTATATCGCAATCAATACTCGATTGTATACGTCATTTCAAAAAAGCAAAAACGGGATTTGGTTGCTTACTGAGCAGTCCAAAAATCAGGTAAAAATCCAAAGGGCGGAAATTGTTTTCGATTTGTGGGATGACAAATGTAGATGCATTGGGTCAAGATGTATAGTTTTCTTCGATGAACGGGTTAAGGGTCAAAAAGACATCAAGACCTCCCCTGATTTGGTGAGTTTACAACATAATCTGGTAGATTGCTGAAAGTAAAACAACTTCGCACGGTAAAAATTGTCGTCTACATTTGAGTCGTGAGTGAGGGACAGTTAGAACAAATGTGTGAGCTCTTGTCGTATGCGAGCCCCGTAGATTAAACATGCATTGTAGAAGGTGATTTGCGGTATTCAAAATATTGTAAACCAAATTCAAATCCCCCCGGAGACGACGACGTGGATAATCAAATAAATTCGGCGTTTTGATTCGCTCATTGTATGGTTTCCGGGTGAGTCCGGCGACAAGTTTCGTAGCTGTATGGTATTCTTTGTAAAGTCGTAACGTCATTTTTAAGCCACGGCGACCATGCTTGAACTACATATTCCAACGTGCATCTGATGTACGTAATTATAATGCAGTGGATTTTCCGCTTTGAGAACCTACCGAAAATTATCGTTAAGCGTGACAATTTCTGTGTGTATTTGATCTCTTGGGAATTCACTCCATTGGTGCGTTGTGATGTACACCAGGGCAGTTAAAGTGGAGAACTAGCTGTTGCCCATGCAGCAAGTGCTCCCTCTCCACGACATCACTGAGAGCAAAGGAACAGCTAGGCTGATACGCTTGTACAACGATGCCGTCGCAGGAGTTGGCAGGGCGAATTTGAATAAAACTTCTGACTGCCTAAAGGGATTCAGGCTCCAGAATTTTCCTCGAGGTTGACTCTTGAAGCCTTTTCCATGATTGGATGTAGCCACAAGGCAGTGGAGGTTTGAGATAAGGGTTTTCCTACCCCTATCTGGACCGTCTTCATGGACTTACGAGCTCCACCTGCCTGAAGCATGCTGGTTTTGAGGCGCCAGTCAGCCGCCTTCGCCCTTTCTCCTGTCAATAGAAGCACTTCCGCCGGGTCACACAGGACCACGCGTGCAGGCTAGGAGCTGAACTTGGTTGTCAAAGGCTATATAAGACGCATGCGATTAGAGCAGTTTGGGAATTGGGAGCTTATCCCCAAAACCGCCCCTGCTTCGAAGACCTTGGAAGCGGAATTCACTATCGCAGGATATTGTGAAAGCTCCTACGATCTGTGATTTAAAATCGAAACTCGATGATTATATCAAAGAGCACTCCACTCTCGGCCATGTATATTGACCCCATATGAACCCAACGCAACCAAACGCCTCAATATTATTCTGATTGCATACTCTGTATTTTTTTGTAGCTGTCATCCAATGGTACATGTTGAGCGATTGCTGTTTTTCACCATGAAATCTTGATTTTTGAAATTCATTCTATTTGCTCAAACTCACTCAAACTCGGGCTTGTAATATAATCGACAGAGCTCCGCTTGTGTCAAGCATTCTTGAAAAACACTTGCAACAACATTTTTCCGCTTGCGATAGTCTTATTAATATTCTTATTACTGATAATTCCCACTCGCTGCATGGTGATCACCATCAAATTCAAGCTTCCTCTAAGACTCGATCAAAACTCATCATTCTGCCTTGTAAAGCGGCTTCATTTTGGGGTCATTTATCCCCCATTCATCAAGATGTCTTTGCCAAATGGAACTGCTTATTGAACAATTAAGGGTTGAATCTGTCTCGCTGATAAAATGCGTACATTTTCTGTGTAATTTCTATTGTATTTGTTGTTATTTTACATTAATTCTTATATAAAATTACGAAAATATCCGATTAGGTCTTCGTTCTTCTTCTTCTACTGTTGCATACGCCGAAGAAACTTGTTTTATCTGTGTCCGGTATTTACATAGACATGACCGATATTGCCTGAAGAAAAACCATTACCTTTGCTGCTAAACTTTAAGGATCGTCCAGGTTTGGTGAGCTGACAGCCAGTTGGCCTGTAGTAGTCAAAAATTCAACAGTTCGCTTCAAATGTAGCGAAACAAAGTTAGAATTTAAAGCCACTGTTGAACAAGGTTCGTACAACGAACCACAATGTTCAAACACAGAATCACGTGATCCTAGATTCAACAATGTATGGTACAGAAAAGCTGAATGATGTAGCTCGATGCGCTTAAGGATGATCAAAATATGATATTGTATACATCCCGTGCACTCACTATAAAGACGGTTTCCAGATGTTTGCCGTCATTCGATGGAGACAGTGAGCTTCGAAACTGTGGTTAAGTGGTAAACAAAGTTATATTAGGGTTACTTCTTTGCCACTGATAAATTGGGTTCCTACAAAGAACCACGATGCTTAAATACAGAATAACACAGTGGTTCCTGGTCAAACGCTCCAGACGCTCATGGAAGACGAATGCATAGTGATGCTCACTTCCCCATCCCTTACACACCACTACCGGTTTATAGTTTTTTGCTGTCATTAGATTCAAGATTCAAGATTCAAGAATTTATGGTCACAAAAAGCACATAGCTTCACAATTACCTTATCATAGTAAATATTCGTTCAATAAGGGGTATAAAAAACAATTATACGATGTCACTGGAGTCAAGTAAAATGTTTACCCTGAGTCAATACACAGGCATCGTCAATTTGTTGTGTAACAAATAAGTGTCCAATGTTCGAGTGAATGTTTTGTTACAGGGAGAGATAGATGGTAAACTCTATGCATGGTTAATTTCCCGTAAGATGTACGTACAAATAAAAGTGAGCTATCAGAATCAACTCAAGTGTAGCGTCCCACCAAGATATATCTATATATATGTGCTCATGTATCGAACATGTTGTCGATCGATTTTAATCTCAGACAATTCTTCTGAAAACCGAATCGTCTCGGCGCTCCCTGCTATGTGTTATGCACATCACCCGAAAGCTCTAGTTTAGCAATCCACATGAACTCAATAGGGCGCAGTTAATTATTCTTTCTTAATCCGTCTAAATGCTGCTTATTTCTGATTCATCATCATGAAGCTTCATCGACCATTATGTACACGCGTTGGGTTTCTATTCCATCAAAATTACGTTTCATGTTTTGGGACTACTCATCAGTACTAAGTCTTTCGAAATATTCACAACGGTCCAAATTGGAAGCAAGTTTCGCTCATGTTTGAGCTCATTAAAGGACTTGTTACTGATGAGTAATCGCAAAACAGAAGAACAGGTTCTCCAAACACTCTGGATAATTTTTTTGTCTATTTTCGGTAAAATGTTTATGCCAGAATATGGTGCGGAGTTATGATTATCCACATTTTTCCAAAAATTCGCAAACCTTTCTACTGGATACTCACGAATTAACCACTAGTCTATTGCAACTCCCAAAATAATTGAAACTCCGGTAAGAAACTGCGTTAAAGTGAATGTTGTCGTTATTCGCAGCACACATTATAGCAACAAACATTTTCACGGCATTTCAAAATCAGTTTTGATCAAATATTGACATCGTCTCGAGTCAAGGGAGTGCATCACCTCTCATCATCAGTGTTGAAAACTGTCAGACTTAACCAGTACATTTTGTGATATATGTTGGTTCAACCATTTTGAAAACTATTCAAGACATTTATTTCATATTCCATTGTCTACAACTTATGAGAATAGCCGAATGAAAATATAGTGGAATGATGACAAGTAGAAGAAAAATGATACCACAGACATTTGAATTGTGGCCGTTTAATCAATTAGTACGTTGCCATTAAAACATGTCTTTCCAAGCACCTTTAAGGCGAAATTATCGACCATAGAAGATGCTATTGACCTTTGTTGAGTGGAAAGTGTTGCGGCTCACAAGAGCTTGGTACTCAGTCCTCTATCAGAAATGAGAAGAAGAAGAAAAAGCAAATTATTTCTGAGACTCTTATCCAGACAATTCAGTGCAATTTTATCTGAGGGCCTCAAAGTTGGGACTTGATGTTTGGTCTAAGTAAAAGCCTATTCGTCAACAGCCGTGAAATAGAAGCTTGTTATGATGTATGCCAATGAAATGTCATACGTATTCTGTGTTATCGTTCACTAAACTGGATTAAGGTGCAGACAACTCGTCCCAGTGCGTTTACGCTTATTATACTGTATTTTCAACAGCTTTTTATTGCTCACCCTTCCATATTCAAGGTAATTCAAGGTTTTTATTGGTTTAAAAAGCAACAAGCATGGGATGTTAAAAATTGAAATGTGAGTGTATAAACAAGATAAGGAAGTAGATTAAGCAGTATATAAGTGTTCGGGAAACGAATAATGCAATAAAAATTCGACTAATTTCGTTTTAAAGTCATGCAAGCTAGTGGCGTGAGCAACGGTTGAAGGTAAACTGTTCCAAGTAAAACAGACACGGACATAGTAAAAATACCTTCGACAGTTCAGGCGGGAATTGGGTACGACCAGCACATATTCATGGGTCCGATAATTCTTCGTATCCCTTCGCGTGAATAAATCCTGTAAGGGATGGTTCGGGGTATGGAATGTTTTGTAAAGTAAGATAAGGTCTCCTCTGATTTGTCGATAGGGAAAGTCGAACAGATTCAGCTGAGCTATCCTTTCTTTATGAGGATTGTTTCGTTGAGCGGTGATAATTCCGCTGCATAAGTTCAACATCCTTCTTCAGCTACGGAGACCATTACTGCACAACGTATTCATCATACTTGGTAATATCTTGGGCGAAAATTTCCCAAATATCCGTTTGTGTACATTCAGGACACGTGTTGCGTTTTTAAGGCACTGTTAGTTTGAAGTGAGGTTTTTAAACTGGAGCATATCCAGACACCCAAATCTTTTTCTTCGCTGCAATTTTCAAGGACATGCGAACCTATGTGATATGTGAACTTTACTCGATTCCCCACATTCATGATCCTGCATTCGTTGAAGTTAAATGGCAGTTTGTTCTTTAACAACCAGCTGTGATGCTTATCAAGTTCTTTTTGTATTAGCTGACAATCTTCTTGGCTACGGATGCTACGCCATATCTTTATGCCATCCGCAAATAACGAAATGCTACATCGAACAATTTCGGGTTCTTCACTGACATAAACCAGAAAGAGGATCGGATCAAGGACTGAACCTTGGGGACTCCGCTAGTTGCTGCAATTGGTTTTGATAATGCACCATAAACACGTACCTGGTTAATGTGATTTGTTAGGTAGTCATTTAGCCAATTCAGCAACTTTCCAGTGATACCAAGCCTATCAAGCTTCCGCAGTAGTAGGGTATGGTCAACATGATCGAATGCTTTTGATATATCTAAGTATCACGCGTGTATTGCTTGTCTTTTATCTACCGATTTTGTCCAATCATCTAGCGTTACCAGTAAATTAGATAAACATGATTAATTCCTCGAAAGCAACCGATTATTTTCAAAAATGTTTTATTAGAACGTCAACAATGAGGCGCTCAAGTAATTCTTTAAAATTTTATTGTCTCGCGATTGTATGACAGTTAAGCATTCTGCACTCATTATTGTCGTAACGCTGTCTTGGCTAATGTTATATTTAATTGCTCATATCAAACTGCATACGTGTTTAACATGCGTTTAAAGTGATCTCTTTGAACGATCTGCGCTGCAAAATTCACTCAACTTCACCGCGATCGCATTGACAAGTTTATTGTTGAAACAATCATCTTCTAGAGCAATTTGTTCTTCATACATTTGTTGCATGAAATAGTGTATCATGTTCAATTTGAGTGTAAACTATGATCAGCACGGGAAACCAGCATGACTGAATAAACGTTTAAACGTTTGAAAAATTATTTCCCCCCGTACGAATTAATTTAAACAGTTCTTTACCTCTTGGAAGTTATTGACAACGACAATTCGAGAATGTGGCGACGTTATTTTGAGACCCAAAGGAAAGCGACTCAGCTCTTCAAGTAAAACAACGCAACGGAGCACTTGCGGTACAAAGACGTTTGCGGAAGAGATATGAAGGCTCTTGGCATTGACCCCGCGAGTTGGGAAGAACTTGCTCTTAACCACTCACATTGGAGGCATTGTGTACAGCGTCGTCTGTAAGCTGGGATGAGCAGATACAGCTCTTTGCTGTTGAGCGCAGATTACGCCGCCGGCGTGCAACTGACGTCCTACAACCGGGGTCTGACTACCGTTGCAAGCGCTGTGGACGAGATTGTTCCTCCCGAATCGGACTGTTTAGTCATTCAAAAAGCTGTAGAACATGAAATTCATGCGATTGTGATGTAAATCCATGGTCGACATCGACCGAAGGGGGCCAACACACTACACAGAGGATTGTTTGGAGTTTCCAAATGGCAAGCTTTCACATTTGAACTACGCTGATGATATTGCTCTGCTCTTTAACTCGTATACAGATGTACAGTCTACACTGAACAAGCTAGCTAGTATTGTGTCCGCATTTGGTATGCGTTTCGCACTCTCTAATTTCAGTGTTCTACTGCAAGACATTGACTTAATAAACAGAACGTTTTACTCGACAATCAAGTGCGTAAAAATTTAGATTGTTTCATGCATCGCGGTAATTGTATCAATAATTCTGCATCGTTAGATGACCAAGACTCGGCACGCATTTTTAAAGCGACCGTAGCATTCCGCAACCTAGGTCACCTCTGGCGTCAGAATGGACTGTCTCTGTTACTCAATTGTAGAGTCTATGAAGCGACAGTTCTGGCTGTGTTACTGTATGGGTGTGAAACCTGAACCTTACGTAAAGAACATATTCAGCGTCTCCGAGTATTTAACAGCCGATGTGTCCGCAGAATTTCGAGAGTTCGCTGTCACAGTCGCATACGCAACGATTCTCTCCAAAATAAGCTCTTCGGTAGTAATTTTGATATAGAGCGGCAGATAAACCTACATCGTTTAAGCTGGTTGCGTCACGTTTCACTGATGCCGAACCACCGACTTCCGAAACGAATTATTTTTGCAACGCCACATCCTGATTGGCGTAAATCGCGGGGTGGCACATAGCATGGCTGGGGTCCCGCGATCATATATCGCAATGGCTAGTTGCGCTTCAGGATATGCCCTAAAAAACCGCGTTCAATAGCGGTCTTACCCTAATGATATTCTTGGAATATTTGATTAACCTTGTATGTTGTCAAACTCCGCCAAGGACGGTCCCAAGCCCGTCTGAGAAAGGAGGAGGGTTGGGCTTAGGGCTAGCAACCCTATCCCGTAAAACCTACATTGCTACGGAAATGATGACAACAGATCCGTGGTTCGGTCATGTCTGCAGGATGGATCCCAGTTCGCATACGAAGGTAGCCATGCACTGGCATCCGCAAGGTAAACGAAAAAGGGGACGGCCCAAGGAAACTTGGCGCAGAACGTTGGAACGCGAACTACATGCACAAGGATTCACGGTGCAGACGGCAACGGAAGCAGCGACAGACCGGAACCACTGGCGTGAATTTGTCTTCGCCTCATGTGCCACCCGGCACGGAGAGGACTGAATGAATGAATGAATTGTATATTGTCAACTGAGTTGAAAAGCGAATAAAATCTTTCTACGCAATCGAGGTGTCCTGGAGCGATAAGTTGGTGATCCCTCGTTGTTTTGGGTAGCATCGATATCGACTCAACTAGCTTAAACGCTATCACATGCTACTGATTTTGTCTGATGTTGAACAAATTAATTTTTTTCCATTTTCTCATGCATGTATTGTCATGCGTGTCATCATTGACAGTACCTCGTTCACAACTGAGCATAGTGGATAGCACTCGTACATCAACTTTCGTACTTTGTATATACCGATCATTACATTTGAATAATTCAAAGTAAATCAAAGTAATTCACTGCCCTACTGATCAGCTTAAATAAGAGCGAAACCCGAGTCCAGTGCTTCCAATGTGGACCGTCGTGATAAACTTTGTGAATATTTCGAAGGAATTGGCACGGATGAGTAGCAACAAATATAAACAACATATTCTCCAAATATCGCTTAAAGTTTTAATGGTCCAAAACGCAAATAATTTACAGTAACCATAAATTAAAAATATCGGGAGTGCATAAAAACAACACAAATGTTTTAACAATATGGACAGTCAGCATGTGTATTGAGGTGTGAGGTTGGATTTGGTCAACATATACTTCTTAAGTTCAGCCTTGAACATGTTCAGGATTGATGCACAAATGATATGTGGCGACAGAGAGTTCCATATAAAACAAACTCGGACAGCAAAGAAAAACCTTCGACAATTTGATCTGGAGTGTGGAATAATTAACGTGTAGCCCTGCGATCTGCTACCACGTGCTACTTGCCGATGAAACAGGTGTTCAAGTGCGTGATCCACTGTATTCAGAATGTTGAACAGCAGAATCCTGTCATCCCTGATACGACGGTAATAAAAGTCAAATAGGTTCAGATTTGCAATCATCTCCTCGTATGAACTGTTGTATAGCCCGGTCACCAGTTACGTAGCGCGGTGATATACGCGTTGCAGCAAGGTCATGTCCTTTTGTAATCATGGTGACCATGCTTGTGCAGCGTTCTCCATTATTGGCTTGATATATGTGTTAATTATCCTTGTCAACGAACACGACTAAATGACTAAAAAAGCGGAGGATTTACAACGAGACGAGATCACGAACTGATTCAAGATTCAAGATTCAAGGATTTATGGTTAAAAAAGTTAATATTTTACAACACCACAGGATTACGGTATGAATAAAACATGAAAAAATACAATAGTATAAAAGCAATAGAGAATATCAAATGTAAGGCTCACGAATGATGTTCGTTTGCAAGTGCAAGTCCAATTTCGCTTTAAAAATCGCCAAGCAAGGAGAGTCCACCACATGTTGGGGTAGGGTACGCCGTATAGGTCGTACGGCGAAAAAATGTCACCGACAATCAATACGGGAACTTGGTACGTAAAGGGATAAGGTATGTCCGCGTGTTACTTTTTCCATCACATACATCAAGCAAGTGTTTTAGTGGATGTACTTCGGTAGACACAATTCTATAGGTCAGAATATTATCGCGTCGTATCCTCCTTTGGGTAAAGTCGCGTAGACCCAAACATCGCAATCTTTCGGTTTACGGAACATTTCGAAGACCCATCACTAACTTTGTTGCTCTATGATAGATTTCATCGAAGAGAGCAATATCTTTTCGCAGCCAAGGAGCCCAGACCTTGACCGCATACTCCATCGTAGGGCGAAGGTAGACATTCATTATCCTTGGTAACGTTACCAGGGAGAATCTTCCAAATATTCTTCGAACGATACCTAACAATCTGTTGGTCCGTCGATATATATTCTTGCAGTGCACTGTGCTCTCCAGGTTACCGCTAATCCACACTCCAAGATCTTTTTCTAACGAGCTCCATGCTAGGTTTTCAGTTCCCAATCGATATGTCCAAGGAACATTCTTACCAAGATGGAGCATCTTACATTTCTGTATGTTGAATGACATGCCATTCATGGCAGCCCAATTCGACACTCTGTCCAAATCCATTTGTAGTTTCTCACAATCCTCTGCAGAACTAATCGGCGTCCAAATTTTCATATCATCCGCGAACAGGACCATTTTAGAAGATATGAGAGGGGAGGGCAAATCGTTTATGTATAACAGAAAGAGGAGCGGGCCTAAGACAGATCCTTGTTGGACTCCACTCGTGGTTCTGAACGTTTGTGATAGCACTCCGTCAACTTTAACTCTGGCGTCTCGATCTGACAAATAGTCAACCAACCATGAGAGAAGTGGTTTGAAACATGAATGTATATGTTGAGAACAGCTCACGTATAATGTCCTTTGGCATATGCGGGCACGATTATGCATTAAAGGTTGCCATGCACGCAGAGTGTACCACATGTTAAGGTGGGAATTCTAGGAGAATATAGCACTCACTGAGAATAAATGGCGCCGGCAGTCAATACGTGGACATTGGGTGTAGAAAGATAAGGTATACAGAGAGTTATATTCTGACAACACTCTTGAAACACGTGTCCTAGTGGATTTCCTTTGGCAGACACAATTTAAAGGTAAGAATGATATCGCATCGTATCTACTTTTGGGTAAAGTCACATAGACCAACGCGTCGCAATCTTTCAGCCTACGGAACATTGCGAAGACCCATCAGAAATTTTGTCGATCTGTTATAATTTAATCAAAGGGAGTCTAGAACTATATCGCATAGTTCCTTGGTATCGTTACGACAGCATACTGCTATCGATAAAGACAACCATGACATTTTAATAAAAAAAGCTTGAAGCTTATGTAATGACGGAAATTTTGCTTAATTGGATAAAGGAATATCTTAATGATAGACACGTCCAATTTCGCATTGACAGCACCTTCTATAGAAGAATATACGTCACAAGTGGAGTTCCGCAAGCCTCGGTGCTTGGACCTCTTCTGTTCTTGGTGTATATGAACGATATAGTAGAGTATATTAGATATAACTTGATACTGTTTGCCGATCATATTGAAATATGGAAACGTGTCAGGTCTGTTAATGAATGTATGACATTACTAGAGGATCTGTGCACCTTATGTCGTTGGTACCAGTCAAATGAGTTACCATTTAACCATACGAAATGTAAAATGCTGCTAGTTGGAAGCTCTCTGCACCACACGTATCAAATTGGCATGCAAGATCTCGTCTAGACAACCACAGAAAATCATCTTGATATCTGTGTGTCGTTTAAACGGAAGCCCGGACATCATTGCCGGACAGTGTACAATAAAACCTGACGCATCTTGAGTCTTCTTAAAAGGATATTCAGGTTTTCCACTCCCAAAACATTACCCGGTTAATTAATACGTATGTACGTCCTGTTATGGGATATTTCATTCAAGCCTGGGCACCATGGCTGAGGAAGGATATCGAACTACTTGACAGGATTTATCATCGTGCGACAAAATTGGTCCCCGTTACACAAATTTGCATTTCAAAGAGCGAATGTTAAAACTAAATCTACACGATTTTACCCAACGACGGATACGGAGTGACCTCCTGTTGGCACTCAAAATCTTGTATACTGTAACCCATCCCATTAAACACTTTCTAAAGCCCAATGGCCTTACGCGAACACGAGCACATTCAAAGGCTTCATGCATTCCGGATTCACCATTGGATATCCGTCGTAATTTTTTCTCGGTTAAAATTTGTTTCGCTTAGAACATTTTGCCAGAAGAAATCACACGCTCAAAATCTGCTACGATTTTCTCATCTAAACTCAATTTATCTACGACGAACCATGCAGTATGTGAATGCCCTATTGATTTTTAAGAGATTTTATATTTTAAATCCAAAAACTGCGTCATTCTATGGTTATGGTTAAGCTTATTGTTTTTCCTACCATAAAACATTCTGAGTTTCTGAGTTATGAGTTCTGCTCTATAATTTGGCCTGCTCCTGAAGTTTTAAATTTCAATGTTAAATGTAACCGGATATAAATTTCAGACATCCTTTTCATAACCAACATCACATAGATGTAATGGAGACACCAAATTTCGGTGGTGGATGCTGTGCTATTAATTACATTTTCTGTGCTGACTATCACCCTTGGTCTGACGAAGCACATGTGTCAGAGGCGAAACGTTACCAAATAACTGCTCTTACCGATTGCTGTCAAATTTGGTTATCATGTAATGTCATATTCTTGAAAGCAATGACAAGGAGAAGGACTTGGGTGTGTGGGTGAGCAGCACTTTGAAACCGTCACATAACGTTACAGCTGTCTATGAAAAGACGTCACGAGTACTGCTACTGCTAAAACGCGTGTTCGGGAGTTTCACTAAGCAAACCGTTCATCGAATAATTAATACGTACTTGAGGCCAACCATGGAGTATGCGGTTCAGGCTTGGTCACCCTGGCTACAGAAGGACATCAGCCTTTTGCAGAGAATATATCATCGGACCACCAAGCTCGTACGCGGTTTGAAGCACAAACAATACGAAGATCGTATTGCAAGTCTCAATCTATTCGACTTTCGCTACCGCCGTCTTAGAGGTGATTTGATACTTATGTTCAATATACTGCATACCCCAACCATCCGCTAAATCAACTATTCACGCGACTACCACGCAGAACCAGCCGGAGTCACGACTATACAGTACATTTTCCTGACTCGAGACTAAACTGTCGAAGGTACTTTTATTCTGTACGTGTATGCTTTACCTGGAACTGCCTACCTTGTAATGTTGCACATTCACACAAATTGGATATATTCAAATCGAATTTGGACAATTTCATGTCGACCAATCTAAACTTTGAACCAATATATTTTACACCATAAAAGCTTTCAACTTTGAAAACAGTTACTGCCTATGGATTTTTACACGATTCCTGAACTGCTCAGTAAGCAAACAAATCCCGTTTTACTACCCATGTTACTCGTAATTCCAATATAATTCTGTGGTTTTTGTCCAGCTATATGCTTTTTAGACCATTAAAATTGAATTGAATTGAATATCACATTCCGTTCGTATCCTAAAAAACGTGATCTTGGATCATTTGAAATTCCTAAAATGTGTTGTTGTTGTTGTTGTCCTCCTTCGGTTGATATGCTTCGTAGATGAAAGGCATTCAGCTTCCGTTCGTGTCTTGCGTGGGTGGCCCAGGTTTCACTGCCGTATAGTAAAGCATTTAGTACGCACGAGCTGTATACCATCATATGTGTCTTTACAGTCAGCTTGCGGTTACCCCAAACACGAGAGTTCAATCGGGACAAAATGACAGCTGCTCTGCCAATCCGCTTATCAATCTCTGTCTCTAGCGAGAGGTTATCCGCAATGGTTGAACCAAGAAATGTGAAATGATGCACTGGTTTAAGCTAACAGTTTCCGACAGTGATGATTGGTGGCGATATAGTCACTTTACCAAGGACTTCGGTCTTGCTCATGATGATTGTTTGCCCGAAGTCTTTGCATTATAAGAAAAATCAGTCCATTAGCGACTGGAGGTTCTCTTGGAAGTGAGCAATAAAGGCTGCATCGTCGGCAAACAACAGGTCACGGATTATCACATCTCGTACTTTGGTTTGTGCTCTCAACCGGTTCAGGTTGAAAAGCTTGCATCACTTCGCGTGCGTAGGTAAATACCTTCTGTCCTGGTCGTGAAAGCGTGTTTCAGAAGCAAAGAAAAGAAAATGCGGAACAGCGTGGGAGCAAGAACACACCCTTGTTTGACGCCTCGGCGAATTTCAAAAGCTTTTGAAATGAAACCGTTAAAATGGACTGAGCCCTTCATTTTTGAGGGGAACGAAATAACGATATTTAGCAGTCTTGTGGGCAGCCTATCAGATCGAGCATTTTGAAAATACTGCACTCTCTCACCCTTGAGTTATGTTTAAAATGTTTTGGATGTATTTTCTACTGTTCACCCTTGAAAAAACTAACACCATAAACTCAAAATAAAATATAGCTACCGAGATTTCGATTCATTTCTGAGATTAACTCTCATGGTAGGCAAGCCTCACACGCTGCGCTCATTTTCTCGAATCATAGTGACGTAAATTATGACATTTTCTACGTCAAATGAACCCAATTGACAGTACAACGCTACTCAGAATATTCCTCCACCAGAAACTAATTCCCAACTGATTCAATACACAATCGATTCATATGTGTGTGTGGCATATACGTTTTTTATACATCAAATTCGATCACGCTAGCTTGTTCTTTTTTCGTTTTACCAAGAAACGAACAACTATTAAGCTACACTCAAATCAGCCTGAGGCAAAAATATATCTTTTTATCCGGGTTCGCCCCACATACAGATGCACGCGTTCATACGAGCGCACTACCCCGTGAATTTCCCATCGTAAGCTGATTGATTAACAGAAATCCATCGATCGAGCGTCGTTCATACAAAACACCCCTTTCCGTATTTCCCAGAATCAATCGATACGTTCCTCAGACACACCAAACTCATCTCATCGGATTTCCCGATAGCTCTGCGAAACACACGACCGTCGTATCTGTGCGGGTGTGCTCCTCTGTGGGAATCGTTGATACTGCGCTCCCGGGAACTGGAAATTCCCAAATACACACAGACACGCGTAGTCTGTGAGAGAACGTTCTCAAGAGTCATTGCGTGCGTGCCTACATCCTAAAATCAGGCTATAAAAGCATAAATTAACTGTTCTAGTTCATTTGTTAGCGACTCGGTCATCATTTCGAAAGAGACGTTGGGAAGGAGAGAATTTCGATTCGAAATGGGATTTCAGTGAGTTATTGTTGTCCCAGTTTGTTTGGTTGATTCATTACAAAATCAATACACAGGATCTGAGAATTATGAACGAAATTGATGCGGTAGGCTTTATTTGTCACAGATGAATTCATATCATTAACGGATATCGGAAAATAGCATATATGGTTACTTCAAAACCAATAATTATACATTTATCTTGATCAGAATAAACTTGTAATGTTATATTGACTCAAGGTTGCAATTCAATAGATAAATTAATTGCTTTTTGCACTTTCGGGCATGCTTACAAGCAGTTACACGGTTAATGTAGTGATCTAAAGGAGCAGATTGGAATCTAAGACTCATGGAAACCCCTTCAATATTTAGTACAGCTCACTGAAGTTATTGCCTTTTTCTACGGTAACCAAGGGTGACGGTCTAGGTTGAAGTAAGAGGTGACCTTAGACTAGTGTAAGAACACACGATGTTTACTACCATGGCAATGGGATACCGTTGCAACATTTGCGCATGAGTGCACAATTTTGTCAGGTGAAATAATGTTTGAGAGCGTTCATGTGTGAAAGTATGCCACAAATAAATTTTGCAAAAATGCAAAGCTCTCGCTCTGACTATGGAACATTTGACAGCCAAGCCTGGCAAGGTGTTTTGCTGACTAAGCAAACGGGCGAAAATTTTCTCTGTCTACCAGTGTCGCCATATCAACAATTACCTTGGAGATGTTGGCGCGGTCTGAAAACTCTGGAAATAAATCAAGATAAAATGTTATGTTATGCATACATCTTAAAAAAAGATAATTTCCACAGAATCGGAACAGCCATAGCGCGCAATAATTTAAGGGGATGTATACCATTTGGGAGCAAATGGTGTTGATGGCTAAACACCTCATTCTTGTTAACTAGAGTAACCTACATTATCCACAATATTATTATCATTCGACGTGGTTTTATTCAAATAAATATTTTCTTGACACATTCATTCTGAGGCTAACAAAGTTTTCAGACAAGTTTTTCAATTATATGCTTATTTCTGTCCAACTTAATCCACCTGAAAATCTGCCTTTGTTTCCAGTGTATCGTTCTACTCGGCTGTCAGAGGAATAAAAGTGAGTCTCAAATTGTTACGAAGATAAAATTTGGCCGTGTATCAGTCCGAACGATTGACATTTTCCGCGCTTGCCTTGATCTGTGAACAGACAGATTGTCATTAAGGCACGCGGTGAATGTCATCCTCGGAGCTATGAACGTCGGATTTCCGATTGAATTTATGCATCACGTGCTAATTTCATTCCATTTGATGTTTAGGCCGTTAACCCTGAGTTTCACAATTCGCTGTGCACGTCGATCGGTGATTGGCTGAACCGCAACGTGTGCGTTCGTCCTTGCGCCAATAGGGTGTCAATCGAATGACCTTCAACGGTCGCTGGATTACAGATGGGCCGCGGGCCAGCGCCATTCAGGCCTGATTATGATGTACGGTAAAATGGCGAGATTCGATCCAACGTACACAGATTCCGTGTTGTTTAATGGGTCAGAAAATTCCGGGAGTTTATATGAGAGGCCATATTAACGTTGTATCTGACTGATACATATCTGGGACATCAGCACTGTTAATTTTCCGCATCTCAAATACTTTGTCTACTGCCTTTATGTATTAATTTAAAGTGTGAAAATAATAAAACGTGTGGCTTATTCAATGTTTTCAGTGTTTTCGTTGGGTAATCTGTTGCTCATGTCGCTCGCATTTACACACCTCAAAGTCTAACTTAGTTTTCATTGGGGTTTAAATCGTTGATTTATCGTATCGTTCTCAAAAATTCAGTGTCTCCGCTGGTTAATTTGGGAACAATGAGGTGAGCGTCTCGGAAGACAGTGTGGAGTTTCCGGGGTAATCGAGCTGCTAAAGTAGACAGACGAAAATGAAGAAGCAAATAGCTGTAATAGTGTGCTCGAATTTTCACAGCACTAACTTGGGACAAAAATGATGAAGAACTCGTAGCAGCAGGTATCAAATCGTCACTTGCGTTTTAAAGCTGAAACTGCTTTTGATTGGAATAAATAAGGGGCGAAATATTGGAATCCTGTAGAATGGAAGCGTCTGTCAGCAATGCGAATCTAGTGCAACGAGTGTGCACCATCAGATGAAGTGACTTTGATCGAACCGTCACTTCAAGGAAGCGTCAATCAAAGATCATATCTCGAATTAAATTCGTGAATACAGTGATCATTCTTTCAATAACCGTAATTCCTCAGAATATTCGTATGCAGGAGATGGGAAAGAAATTTTTGGAATGCGTAGATAAGGTGCGGAATACTGCAGAAAACCAAAACGTTTATCTACATTGTCTAAGATGGAGTGAGAATAAAAGGCAACGAGCATACCATACCATACCATAAAGAGCATAGAAAAAACATGGTGAATATTTTGAAGGATGTTTGAGATCAATCGAGTAGTCAATTTCAAGAAAATAACTTTGAAAACAACCGTTTAGAGCACATTTTGGGTAACCTTTCGATTTTAAGACATAATTTGCGCCAGATCAAGATGATTAACCCTTTGTCTACTGACGGTAACTCTACTTACAACCTCAAACAAGCAGTCGATTGCTCAGTAGCTTCCGTCGGTACCTTCAGTCACCATCGGATTGCACTAGTCAGGCGGCGTCTGGCATCTGATCCATAAAAATTAATCATGTGTTTTACTTATGCCATAATTGATCAGAATAACACAAAAATATCATAAAATACGTATATCAATTACCGTAGACAAAGGGTTAATCCGCTATGTTCTTTAATTGGCGGTATCACTGAAGAGCATATTGAAATCCTTAAGATGTCAAGTCAAGCAGATAAAGACTAGATCAATCGGTTTATCCGCTAAAATGCGGTGAACTTTTAGCAACGGAGCAGTCACATGGTTACCGCTTGGCAAGTGATTATATGTAAATCAAAATTGTATCAAATCTATGCGTTCGCTAAACTAATAAATGGACAAAGACAACTCTGGTTAACGAAGAAAAGTATGACTTTAATGCCTTTAGCCCAATTTTCGGTGAACAGATTCATTTAACCAAACAAATGTCAGGAAAATGTTTTATCAAATGAGTTAAAAGAATGAAGTGAAGGTGATTAAACTTGCAAGTATCATCTTTATATCAAAAACTGCATTCGTTTTTTCTACTTTGGACATCAGAGCACATCCAGCGTTATAACAAAGTGGACAATAATCAGAACAACGGCTGGTGAGACAAGTCTACTTCACGTAGTTTAACATTCCTCGGTGTCCCCGAAAACGTTGATGCAGTATCAGCACCGGAATCAAAGCAACATGATTTCAAGCAATGGTAATACATCGCCGATGCCATTGAATCTCGTGATTCAATTGTTGTAGACACATTACGAATACCCAGATTCTCCAACTTCAAAGGCAATGGGCCCAGTTCTCAAAAGATCACTTTTCTAACGACCGACACGGCTATCGTTCTCAATACCAACTGCAAGTCGTACCGCGCGAAACTTCCACCAGACGTAAGGCTAAGCATACCCAAGTGTGTTCCCTCGCTAACACCCAGAGAACCATCGCAGTAACAGTT